>JACXGK010001319.1:55446-72838 GCA_016801125.1 Novumbra hubbsi | reverse complement strand
AGATAGCAGTGTCTCCATACTTAATCTACATGAAGAACACCACACATTGTGAGGTAGCAGTGTCTCTGTAAATAATCTACATGAAGAACACCACACATTTTTAGGAGTGTCTCTACACTTAATCTACATGGAAAACCCCACGTAACAACATTAGCGTAGTGAGGCAAACTCCGGCATCCGGGTCCGGCATTTTCCTCAAACACTCACCTTGTTTAAGGCGTGTACAGGAATAGTAGGAGCATCTATATCTTTGAGATCTCTCTCTGCATCATATTTCAGATCATTGGATACACTAAACCTGTGGCGAGAGAGAAACCAGAGAGTGAGGGCATTTATATAGGCTTGATTATGAGACAACAGTAATCTGTAGAGATGACAGGCCTTCGATGTAGTGTCATACCATAATGCTTTCTTCCTTCCCTTCAGGTTATTCTCCAGAATGATCCCGGCTACGGTGCGGCCCTTCCCCACTCCGGCGCCATCCCCAATCAAGAAGCCTGCTCTCTGGTTGTTCTGCAGGATCACCTCGTGTTGCTGGAAACCAACCAGGAGCACCGTGGTCACTGAACACACACTATCACGTTCCAACATGGACGCATCCTCTTCAAACTCATTTCCAAAAACAAACAGGAACTTTCCAGACTAGACGAGCGAGGTCAGAGGTCGGGGTGGTGTAGAAATAGGTTACCTGGCAGGCATATATGATGGCCTCTAACTGCAGGGCAGAGAGCAGGCCTTGCTTAATGGTGGATTCAGAGATGGACAGATGATAAGTGATGTCAGGAGGAGGTACGCTGGACAGTGTGTTGGTCTCCACCACTCTGTCTGGGTGGGATTTCCCGATGGTGGCTGAGGAGGGAACAAACACACGTTTGGGATTAAGGAAACATGCAGACAAAACGAGGGTCAGGTGGCTATCTTACTTCCAGTACGAGATATCATACATACATGTAACAATATCGGGCCCAAAACAATGTCACTATTGTACAATTGTAATTGTCCTAAAGGAATCCAGTAAACCAGGACCCAGACAGACAAGCCAGTCAGAACTACATGTTGCCGATTGACAGCAGTAAGTAGGACAGCGTACATTTGGATGGTTTATAGTCGGCGTATGTGTCCACATGTCCCAGCTCCTCTGTCTCCTCCTCCTCCTCTTCAACCTCCTCTTCGGCCGGAGTCTGGTTTCTCTGAGCCTGTGTCAAGAGGAAATGGTCAATGTCCTGTTTTTGTAAATTGTCTCTTTCTGTAATCTAAATGGATAAAACTGGACAGGTGAAAGCAAATGCACCTCTTTTCCTTTGAGTTCAGTGCATATGTTGAAGATGAGATGTCAGTAAACTAAATGCTAACTAACAGAAACAAGGTCAACTTAAGTCTAAATCAAAGTGGATGGTTACAGGTCAAATGGTGAACATATAGTTAATTACACATTATTAATCTTCAGTTGTTATGTGAATTAGGTTAATTAATTTTAATGTCAATGGGTGCCTGATTGGACCTAAGATCTTAAGCAACCTGCAGTGTTTCTTGGAGGTGCTCAGAAAAGAAATGTCTTGCAAGCTTAAAAGGGCCCGTTTTGACAGAAATGTCCCCTAAACTGACAACTTGACTAAATATATGTACAAAATATTTCAAAGGCACATTTACAAAAAGCAAGAACAATAGTGTTCTGCCAAAATCAGCTTAGTGCTTCTTATATAATATAACAGTCAGTTTGGGCACTGTCTTCATTACGGTGTCTGTCAAAATGTGTCCCTTATCCACTTCACTGATTTAGGTCTGATTAAAGTGGGAGGGTTGAGGCTACCTGGAATGGTATCAATGGTGGTGTGTTGATAATGGCAGAGATATCCTCCAGACTGTTCAAACCCTGAAACCTGTTGGTATTCAGCTGAAGGGACAACAAACAATAAGCAAACAGAAACCTCAAACCAAATGAAAAGATCACATTTACAGTCTTGAGCTGGTGACATTTCCGAATTTCTATCAACAAAAAGATGTATTTTGTCATTTTGTCAGTGAAAGCACACACGCACAAAAAGTATGAAATGTGTAAAACATAGACAGATATGATGGGGAAAAAAATACCAAAACCAATAGGAAAAACAAACAACCAAGATGTTTCCATTCCTGAGTCATACAACTAGACGAGTTTTCTCAGAAAAGTGATTTCTGGGAGCCCTATAATTACCATGGGGCGGAGCCTGCAGACAGGATCACCCAATCCAGACAAACACAGAATGCAAAAACCTCAACACCTACTTCTAATATAGTCCTGCACTATTAATAATGACCACCCCATTTGGCCTACTCTAAAACATGCACACATTAAGTCCTGTTCATTATTGCGGAGTGGCAGCTTTAACAAATGGAATTTGGTGTCGCTCACACAAACACAACAACAGCAGAGTTCATGTTTGAGAAAACGATTTAGTAGCGGTGCGCACAAAGACCGCCTGTATCCAAGAGCTCGCTCCGCCAGGGCCGCCCAATGATGCGGTAGTTGACTCATACCGTGACCTCCTGTTTCCTTGGTGATATCCGCAGCACAGGCGGTTTTAGGGTCATAAAATATTGGTTGGATAAAGAGTGGGTTGGTTTCAGGTGGGTTTTAAGCAGACTGAATGTTAGTGGGTTAATGGGGCTGGTTGCGGGCACCAGAATTTCACATTATCTGTCTAGTCTGGTGGTGGTAGATGGCTGATTTATTATTACGGGCCCGTGTGGGCCGGAAAAAACTATTGTGTAGGCGTTTATACGTAGGTGTGATCTAAAAAGAAATTATTTGGCTAATCAAAACATTTGTATGATTCCAAAGGGTCCTAGATATCAAACATAGGTTTAGCTTGTAGGGGATTTCCAACATGGAGGCTAGATCAGTGCCTGCAGCAGTGTGGTATCACGTATCCGGACAACGTTGTAGGGATGTTGGTTTGGCGGGCCACACTGTGTGGATCCAGACGGGAGTCTTGTGTATGGGGGCGCCCGTTTGCCAGTGGCTGCGCGTGACGAAAAAGACAAGCACCCCGATTTAGATTGGACCCTTCAGCACAACCCCTGTAGCAGTAACAGAGGGTGTTTTATTGTGTTAGGGGCTTTTATGATCCCCATTAGCGGTTGTCAAGGCAGCAGCTATCCATCCCGGGGTCAACATACAAAGTTGCATAATCTAGATATACAAAGTGTGTGTGTGTGTGTCCACACCTCCTGCTGGCCTGGTGCTGGTGTGTTTATGTCCCATATGGTGGGCACGTGGGCCAGGTTGTCTGCAGGGGGGAAAGCCTGGGCATCCACATACTCGGACAGAGAATCGGCCGGAGAGGAGAACAGCGAGTGGTTGGAGAGGTCATCAATACAGGACAGGTCCTAGACACAGAGAAAGACAGGGCGTTAGTGACAAGCCTCCTTTCTGAAGGCATCACGCCACTCCAGGACAGGTCCTAGACACAGAGAAAGACAGGGCGTTAAAGTGACAAGCCTCCTTTCTGAAGGCATCACGCCACTCCAGACCAGGTCCTCGGACACGCAGCACAGCCCTTACAGCCGACAGCAGAGCACCGCGTAGACACATACGTGTGAGCTAGAGTCTGGGTGTCTTAAGCACCCCCCCAGACAAGTCTGACGGTGCCCAATGGCTTGGCATGTTCAGTCACCCCCTGAGGCTTATAAACATGGACCCAGGGAGGAGGTGACGAGACGAGCCACGCGGACGTGGTATCAGTTCGGTGTGCTGGTCCATTTGGTTTGTGTTTATGTACTGTTAGTGGATGAGTTTGTTAGCGGTTAATGCGCACAGTGTTCCCACACAGCGATGGTCCATTTGTGTGTTTATCGGTTGTGTATATGTACTGTTAGTGGATGAGTACAGTAGTGGTTAGTGCGTAGAGTTTCCCCCAGTGTGAATAATCGGCCTCTCAGCTCCCACACCCCCACATGTCTCTTCAGTGGAAAAACCCAGAGGCCTCTGAATCAAATCAGCCTAGTTATTGTATAAGAAGTGCTGGGGCTCCAGCCATACGTGAACCAACAGCCCAACATAGATCAACACCCCTGAATACGACGCATCTCTACAGCAGGACACTGTGGAGGACCGGCCTAAAGCAGAAGAGCAAACTCAAGTAACCAAGACACTGATGGAAACAGGAGCAGGTCTCAACATCCACCCGGCAGACGAGCAGAAAGACTAAGAGGCAGGATATGAAAGCAGCGGCAGGTAGCCAACTGCCCCTTACCTCTGCTATTGTGTCTCGGGGTGTTTACACAGACAGCGTGAGAGCGGGATGTGGTGTGTGTGTGTGTGTGTGTCTAGGGGGCGCTACAGAGCTCCGCATGAGAGCGTTGAAAAAGTTAAATGAAGGTCACATCACCCAGATGATCAGTGTTTAACGGAAGCTCTGAGATTACACTTCTGCTTGAGTGGTTTGTGTGTGAGGTTCATACTCATGCAAGTGTGTGTGCGTGTGTGTTGGCAATGCAAGGACAAGATCAGACCTGAGCTCTGGAAGTAGCCTCCTGAAGTTGTGTACCCCGTGGACAGCTGAGTGCAACATGTGATACAAGGACAGAGGCAGAACCTCCCTCCTGTCTCCACGTGCTCCTTCCTCCTCACGCCACTAACATTCCAAGACATTTGGCTGTTCCGGCAAATGACTGACTAGTAAACAAGGATAAACAAAATGGAACCAGATGCAGCTCAAAATAGACGTACCACCCCCCTACAAATCTACTCAGCAGTTCCTACAGTAGTGAAGAGCAAGACATGTTTCATTTCAACTGCCTACATCACAAAAAAGTAGGCAACAAGACAACCCACCCTACCATATTATTCCTTTTCCTAGGTACGTGGCAATAACACTGCCACAGAGAATAAGACCATGTTGAAATGTAGCTACATTTTCACAATGAGGAGCAATGAACCACAATGCACAGCTCTGCCCCGGGCCTGGTCCTGCTAAGTAGCGCGTGCACAGATAGTGGGACACTTTTAATATATGCAGTGTTGCTCTGGACAACAACCTTTAGCAGGGCCTACCTATAAGCAACATACACTCTACTTTACTACTCTACACTGACTGACCAACTCATACGGCGTTTCCATAATCTCTCTTTCTCCACACCACCGCTGTCAACTTGTTCAGACTGGACTGGACTGGAGCTTACACATCCCAGGAAAGAGGAGCCGGCAGCCTTTCACTCAAAGACAGGAGAATAGCTTAGATATAAAAGAATAAATAGAAACTCCCCCCACACAAAAACATCAAAACACCCAAGCGCCAACCAATTGGACTTGCAATCTCCAGTCATCTCCCAAACATAGGGAACAAGAGAAGCCTGACAGACTGGAATGTATTTTCTGGAATAAATGTGAGGCAAGGCAAGCTTGACTGGTAAAGCACTATTTGTTCCCGCGGCGGTACGTCCACTGTTGCGGCTAAGATTATGTTCTGTGAGGCAGAGATAAGGCCTGAATTCCGAATGCACTGATGGTAATCTGGCCTTACACAGGCACAGCCTGTCTGCCTTCTAATCCTACCTCCCTCTTTGCTTCAAAAGGCAAAACACGGACATCACCGAATGGAAGAGAGACAAAGAACGGGAGAGAAGATGGGGAGGATGCTTCAAGACCTGGAGTGTCTGCTGGTGTGTATAATGTAGAGGATTGTAGCTGTTTTTTGGAGGCTTCTAAGAACATATTCAGATTTTCAAGTCTGCGTTTAATTTCCTTCATTTGAGTTGTTTAGTACATGCTCTCAACCTTTGGTGTAAGCATTTACCTTAAGATTGCCATGTGGGTAAACCAATCCACCCAGTAACAGTAAGTACATCTTACTCAAAGTAGATATCAAAGTATTACTCAAAGTAGTCAGTGTGTGTGTGTTTGGTGGAAGGCCATTTCCAAATTAGTCTGTCAGACTTCATGTCATCACAAAGCTAGTCTTTGAAATGTTCCTGTTCAGTTTCTCCTGTTTTAGTGCTGAACCCCACATTTTTCCCATTCCCACCATCCAGACCAATACAGTGAGGAAGACCTATGAATGCCCATATATAGGCCTCCTTCTCACAACCCTTCAGTGACATGATAACATCTTAAACTTCTGTGACTACATATACAAACTGGCACATACACAGGCACCTTTTTTGAATCCACAAATGAAAATGTACATTCACATAGGATTCAAAACAAATCATAATAATTGAGATAGCATCTTCTCCACCAAGCTAGACTGCCTGCAGCAGTTGAATTGAGCATCGAATTATGATTATTTGTAGTGTCAGTTTCCACTTGTACATAACAGTTTTTGTTACACAATACAAACAACAGCAACCAATGAATGCAAATATAATAAATAGGATTGGGATTGATCCTGAAACCCTGTCAATTAAGTGACAACCTACCATCAACGGTGGGTTACATCACTTGCGATCCATTAATAGGATCTACTATATTCTGCCATGCCTTAGGCCCATTTAAACACTGTTTTGGCCATATAAAAACAGACATTTTACGGCCCCTGTTGCCATGGTACTGGAGACAACATCACTTCTAATGCTGGAAAATAATCTTTACACTCCTCCAGTATGCTGTAGAGAAGCAGTGTGTGTACACCCACCAGCATGGCTGTGGAAATAAACTAGCTGAAAGGTACCTGATTCTAATCCCCGTCCTGCCAAAGTGAAAGCTTTGCTGTTCTGCCCTGGAGCAAGACCGTTCTCCTCCTCCAGCTCTAACATTACACAGGGTTTATTGCTACGAATTGCTTTTTGATTAACTAACCAGGTTAAATGAAATAAAAAAACATGCTGGTTGTGTGTTTGCAGCCATTACTGAACCCAAGGGAGGTTCTGTTAACTAGCCTCTATTCGGCCTATTTCATCTAGGTCCCAATGACCTGAAAACAATCTTAACCATCTGAAGGATTTTAAAATCAACAAAAAAAACTGTTGTTTTATCCATATTACTAGCATGATCGTTGATCAGAATCAGCTTCATGGTGTAATGCATTTTGATCTTCCTGAAAACCCGACTATTCAGCAGTATGTTGTGCCAAGAAAATGTTTCATTTACCTTCATGTTAATGGATAGATAGATTACATACATGGTTGGGCTAATCAATATTATTGTTAATATGTCACATAACGCCACATAATTGAATAGTAGAACATTAAAGAGAACATACAAAAAACATAGTTGCATTGAATAGTAATTTTTGTTCAGCATTGCAGCCGAGAACCTATTCAATCTCAAAGACTCCTGGGGAAATGCATTTATATCTTCTTAAGGTATCCAGGGATGTTTAAAAGTAACTCGATTAGTGTCATTTTAAATACGTAGGAGCAATTAAAAATAGAAAAACACAAATATTGCCTTAACCATGACAGACAATGTCTTTTGATGACATGGCTTTAAGGAAATCAATTAAAACTCCCCATAATATTCAAATGTGCATTCTTAATAAGGCTATATTGTGTCTTTAGCATCTTTAGTAAGCCAACACTCTAGTTAATATCCATTTTCCTTGTCATGCGAACAAAATAACCCTGACAGTGGAAATACCCAGCAGGCCGGTTGCGGGGCTGAACCACACTGGCCAATGTTGAGCACCGACAGAAAGCCACCCCTCTGGTAAGCTCTATGCCATGTCTGACTTTACAGAACGCCTGTAAAACAAGGCATTGTGCGAGTCCTCCGGCTCTGCATACACTAACGTTAATTTGAGCAGTTGTCGTCTAACAGGAAAGATTAGCCGTTCCTCTGCTCCTTGGCGGTAGGGGTGAGCTCATCCTTGGAGTGTCTTCTACCTGGCCATTGGGCATCCACAGCCAGAGGGAATAAGATACTTCCTGGAAGCCGAACCGCCTCCTTCTTCCTCGTCAAGGGAATCCCCCAAACTTTAACAGGCCAGGAAGGAAAGTCACGTGTATCCAATACGTCTCAAAAACCTAAATTCAACTCATGTTGTGGGAATTTTTGGGGGCTACCCCAAGTGTGCCGAATTATGGCAAAACAAAACAAAACAAAAAACACAGGAACAATCAAACAATCTTTTACTTCAGCCTTCTTTTTCTCTTTACCAAAATGTCTTCCTTACAAAAAAACAAGCTGGAACATGACAATATTGCCCAACAAGAGGGTTTCACCCACTCACGCTTGGTTCTGAACAACATTCCTTGGTTCCGCACGCTCAACTATTCTAGCCTCCCACTTAAGAGGTTCTGGTCAACCCATGTTTCACTGTCAACATCTCGATTAAATGTCTGAACCGATTGGTAGTGTGGGAACAATACATCCTCCCAAATCACAACCTGTGTTCAGAGAGGGAAAGCATAGTTTCTGATATAGGTTGGCACTCAGATCTAATTCAATAACCAGAGGGGCTTTGTCATAACATCCTTACATTTACAGAATGGGACGAATGGCATCCGTTTTGATCAGAGGGAAGCCTAAACCAATTGAATGTCATACATTTTTGTTCTCTTCAAAAGCTATGAATGTCATTGATTGTCAATATCAAGTCCAATCTGTAAAGGTTCAAAGCCTCTGACAATTCACTGTTATATCTAAAACAGCATCACAAAAAAAACAAAAACAAATGCCATCTAATTCCACATGCAAGCTACCAATGGTACAGGATGGCACATCTCAGCCAAGGTGAATTTCTCGCTTTTAACAATGTTTGAAGAAGCAGCTGGTGTGACAAGTAGGTGGCAAGTAGCCCCAGCTGGTTAGCCTAGGGGGCTAGTACTACACAGCCAACAACAACATAAAGGCTTCACCTTCAGACAAGCATGTTAAGTCAAGGATAGTTACTTACTTAATCCACTAACCACTGACTATACGAGGGAGATACGTAGCTGAAAACTGAAAAAAATACAAACTAAAATTTAAAAATACAGAGTACCTGAATCATCATGCCTGCACCACAGAGTTGCAAAACGTAATTTTAATTAATAATACCTAAAAGGCATCCCACTATCATGGGAGGTAATTATACTCTGCATATGGTGCTATTTATGTGTTATAAAAGCATAAAACAATGACCGAATGTGTGCAACCCCTAAACAAACGTTGACCTTTTATATCATGATTATGTTCATGCTGCTACATTTCCTATGTTCCTATTGGTCAGGGATCGTTGTGCAGCAAGCAGGAGACAGCACGAGGAAACGCACCTGTATATGTGGGGATCATCTGGAACCATGTCCCCTGCTGTCACAATAGGCTAATGAATGAACTCTGGATTACATTCTCCCAGACAGTATACATTACCTACGTCCCTCATGCAGTGCAGTTTCCTGCCCTGCCTTATACAGCCCAGCCCAGGGGCACCCAGAGGCCTTCACAGCCCAGCCCAGGCACAGGGGGAAAAAGGAAGCACTCCAAAATGTTCAAGAATAAAATATCTTGTCAGAAAGGCTATATGTTTATGATAAATAGTAACAGCTGTCTAGTAGTACATCGGTCTGGGTAGCCAGAGAGAGATTTGGAGAATCTCTCAGGTGGGGTTTTCCATTGGAAGTGGAGGGGCAATGGGGCCCAACATTCCTGATACCGTAAGAGAATAATAATGATAATCGAAACCATCATCAATAGGCTAAAACCTACCGACGCATGGCGCTGTTTGGAAAACGTAACGTATAGACCTGATAAACCAGAGAATCATGCAGTCTACAAAACACATTTAAATCTGAATGTTTTGTATCTTGAAAAATGTCCCATCCCCCCTCCAGCAAGAAGCTGTCAAGCTAACAGAGTCTGCTTTAATAAGAAGTCTCAATAACCCCAGGCTACGGTTCAGGAAGTCACAACAAAACCATCCTTGCATCAGAAGGGAAGAGTGTTAGGTGCTCTCTTGGTCTGTGTCTATGAGTGTTTCCCTGGAAAGATGTAACGTAACGCTGCTTTTTTTATCCTTTGATTCTGCGAGGATGAGAACTAGGCAGGTAAAAGCCGACGCAAATCCCTCACTGGTAGTGGCTAATAGAGGTAGATGTGGACTGCTTTCGGCCATCTTTTGGAAGATTAGTTCATAAAACGCAAAAGACACACAGAGGAAGCAACTTCGGTGCATAGAAAAGCACCCATTGACTTCAAAAAGGCGGGGCTATGCCCTGAAGCTTACCAGTAAACCAGCACAATGAGACAGGAACCAGAATAAATTAGTATATGGACTGTTTCCAGACGCACAAAGCGTTCTGAATGGACCTGGGCATGGAGACTTCCACTCACACACCTGCCAACAAGGTAGGCCAAACAAAAGCCAAACAAAAGCCAGAGGCAGATGTCACACAGAAGTAAACAATACCAATTTCCTTAAAATATCAAATATTAACCCCGACCTTTCATGAACTAACACTGAACTTGGTATCCCCCTTCTATTGTAAATTTTTCAGCACACTGCTACTTTAAGTTTTGGGATTCTCCCACCCGGCTATCTTAAGATAAACCCACAAACTGGATGAGAGGGTCAGCAGAAAACAAATCCACAAGAAGACCCTGAAACATTAAATATTTATTTAATAATAGTCTAAATAGGCTAAAATTAAAGACAATATAAAACACAAGGCTTTAAGAACTAACTGAAACGCAAATCAACAAATCTTATAACCAGTAATCTCTTGATTGTAAATGGTTTCTCCTGAAGAACAACAGAGCCTTCGGGATCCAACCCTAAACACTAGCACTGCCCAACCAGCAGTCCTTGACCTCAGTCAACTTTGTGAGTCAGTGGGCCAGCTGAGGTTAGTCAACAGGCCAGGATACCCAGTTCCAACATAAACTCCCGGGACAGGAAGACACTACTTCTAGTGAGCCCAGTGCCAAGGAGTCTCCCTCCTCCATCCTCCCTCTTGGTCACTTCCAGTAAGATGCGTCTTGCCTCCACTCGAGGCCTAAAATAGTACTGTGCCGACTCCCCGGCATTTGCCACGGAACGGACAGCCGCACATGCATCAACCAGCCCCAGCCCGCCTCTGGACCAAAAGAAAATGACGATTGGGGTGGCGTCAAAATCAACTTTACACGTATGGTGAGAGTTAAAAAAGCGCTTGTGCACTTTGAACTTGAATGAACAGAAAGCGGTATGACGCAGAGTACCGCATTGAGCACCGGTCATGAGAAATATTACCGGAAAAAAGAGGCATTGCGAGTAAACCACTGAATTGTCGGCAATATCACTTAGCGTTGCTCTGAGCCAAATCGCGTGATTAGATGAATGACCATGAAACCCAGATTACAAATTCAACCCTTTTGAACAACATGAGCCGGTATCCTCCCCTAAACGTAACAGTGACAAATAAATCCCTTTCCCTATCTGTAAGAGAAAGAGATCAAGAGTGCGTAGTTTAGTTGATACAAGTTTTGCTGCTTTTGATAGCAGTGCGTCATTTCATTAAGGAATGTGGAAGTGCTCGTGGATTTCAACATCAGCAACATATTTAGATTAAAGGTCTGAATCATGGCCGCGGTTCTTAAACCTGGCACAACTCTTCATTCATGGTCCTGCAAAGCTATCAAGTTCCTAGACTTACTGGAAGGCAGCATCAACAGTAACATTCATACGATAATAACTTCACACAATATTGAATATCAAGCAGTTTCATGCTTAAGCGCGACATTTTTACACAAACGGGCAATGTAGTCAGTAAGCCTCATGACGTTTATGAAATGGCAACACCTTTAGCAAACTGTACATAGAATCGAACAGATGAGGCAATAATGCAAGATAGGCAGGAAAAAGGAGAAGCGGGGGTGGGAAAGTGGGGGTGTAAAGGGGGAGTGTAAAGGGGGGGTGTAAAGGTGACTTTTACTGATAAGGTGACCCAAGTGATTTTTACAGTAACCCATTCAAACAAAGCCAACTAAAAATAAACCACCACTTTATAAGTATCAGCGCTCCCACACAACACAACTAGCCCATATACTGCCCAATAACCAACCTCTACACAAGACTGTTATGAACCAAGAAATACATATAAGGCAATTCAAAAACAAGAGGCAGCTTGAAAACGTCCATAAATTACCGTTTCGCCCAGACAGCAAGCCCTTAGCGTTACACACTTCGAACATAAAGTGAAGAACGGCTGTACCTTGGGAAGCGGTTGGCCCAACTGTGAACAGAGCTTAGTCCAAAACGGCAGGATAGAAGACATGAGTCCAAAAGCTCTGGGGTGAAGAAAAAAAACACCTAATTCACCCTTCCCTTAGAGCAACTGATCCTTCCATGAGCTGGAGCAATGTAAAGAACTCAGAAATGTAGTGTTTCTCAGCCCAACCTGAGCCTTCAAGAGCACAGGGACACACATATGGACCAAACACACCGCAGGTAGAAAACAAACTGCCGTACGACAGACATCAACTTCCTGCTACCGCTGGACTGACAGGTATTTACACAGAGGTTTAGTCATATTGATTGTGGTCTAGTTCCTCAATGCTCTAAGGTGCAGAATAGAGAGCAGAGGGGAGGGGAGGAGGGGAGGAGCTTTCAGGAAATGATGCTTTTGTTGGTAAGTGACTAGAGTTACTGGCAGTCAAGCCCATTTTACTGTACATGGTGTAACTCAACCGCATTCGTAGTGTAAAAATGCTGTGAGCTGGGTCCTCTTTTGCCAAGTCCATCTCTTGTCACTGCTTATGGCAATGATTATTGGTATTGGATCAGTATTTAAGGATTATTATATTTTGAGGTTGGCTTGTGTGTTTTCAGACATTAAGCTTTGTCTCGTCTGACTATGACTATTAATGATTAATAAATATTAATGATTACATTTTACAGAGCTAAGACGACAAACTATTAATGACAGCTTCACACACATCATGAGGCAAGTTCGAGGCAAAACAGTCATCAAGGCAAAAGGCTGCTTTTGTGAATAATATAAAACATAAATCCATTTGGATTTTTAAACTTCTTTTTTACAACATGATTCTGTGTGTGTCATGTCAGAGTTTTGATGTTTACAAATATAGATGTGGAATAATACAAATATAGAACGTGTGTGCAAACTTTCCACTGGTATTGCAGACGGTCTTCTTACTACTCCAAGTCGTATAAGGGTCTTGTCCACTGACAAACAGACACTGAAATGGTTATGATGTCTAATTCACTAACGGTTCAGTCTATAGCAACCGACTGCAAGGACACTAACAATGAAACAGTATCTGACATTACCAAGTCAAAGGAAATGATAGAACTACAGTGAAAACAACCAGAAAAATACTAGTTATTACATGGAGTTAAAACGAATTACTGATAAGATGGCTGGCCCTTCAAAATCTCTCATTTGAGTACATCCAGAGTCCTTGCCAAAGATATTTCATTATAACCGGCTTCTCTGCTTACGGGAAACAAGGCTGTTAGTGACTAAACATCAGAGAGAAACGATAACGTCAAAACTGAATGATAAAACAGAGATTGAGGGGAAGAAAAAAAGATCGCCTTTTGCATCACTTAGATATTTTCATGCAAAATGATTGAACGCTCAAAGTTTGTTTCTTCAATTAAACAAGGAGAATTCATACATCTGATATTTACTGTTATGGATTACTGTATTTATTTCAGTGCAAATACATTTTTTTTAAAAACCTACAGTTAATTCAATTACTGTATTTTTTGCTTTGACAAAGGAATGTCTACAGATAATTGTATGTGATTTATTCATTAAAATCTGTACTTTTATCACATGTGAAACTATTCCTTTTTAAAAATTGAAATAGTAAATTATGGTGAATCCCTTTTAATTATGTCTGTCAGAAGAAACATTGAACATCCAACAATACAATACATAAGCAAGTGAGAAGGAAATACAATTGCCACATCATGTTGCACAAAACTCTGCTGTACATATTTTGTTGTATTAACAAATTGAGAACAAAAAAGGTTGAGCAGCAAAATATATTGGTAATTTTAGTATAAAAGAAAATATCTGACATTTGAAAAAAGAAATGGAAATAAACAGGAATAATCATTGTATTCAAGTATTTAACTTCTACTCGTACTACTACAGGCAAACCTTAAATGTGGCTTAAATAATTTGTCCCTGAATATATTATAGGCGTAATAAATTGAAACTACACAGTAGAATAACTGTGTGAAACAGGTAACCCATAAATATATTTAAATGATTCTTCATTCAAGTACTGTAATTTAAGCGCATATTAAACTAAAGCATTAAAACTAAAGCATTTTGTGCAAGCCTAATAAAAAAGAAAGTGAATGGTAACTATGTAAAATTAGACATTAAGCTTTAAGTAAGACAAGTTAATAAATTATAATTACAGTGTGGATATATTAAACAAAGCTGGGGCGTAGCTATAGGCGGTGGAGCCGGTGCGGTCATACATACGACATACATGGGCACGATGAGGGGCCCGAAAAAGCAAACCTACGGGACCCCTCTTGAAGTTACCATTCCTTAAATTATAGTAGCGAATATAGCAAATTATCTCACTGATGGTTTTGACAATAACATTTAGCTATTTCCATAAGGATGATATTTACATTTGTTTTAAGAAAATAAATCAAATTAATTTGTTAAATAATTGTATTAAATTGTTTCAATATAACATCAAGATAAGAAAAGGCATTCTGGGTCAAGTTTGTTTACTTCGTTTCTGAGCAACAGTTGAGCTAGCAATCGATAGACATCTGTCAGTTTTCTGGGGTACTCCGGCCTCGGCCAACTACGCTGACAGTTGGTTGAAAACGTTTCTGTTTGCTGCATGTTCCGTCTAGCTTGCCCTGGACGGACTGTTCTGACCACAAACTTCCTTAACAAGTTTCCGCCTGTGACCAATTCCACCGTTTCAAGTCTTTTCCAGACATAGTATAACTATAGATTAAGTAACATAGTTATTTTTGTTATTTTGCTAAGCTTGCTAGCATTAAGTAGGCTGCCTTTGAAATGTTCCATGTTCCAAGCAGTTACAAAGTATATGAAGCGAGAGAGAGAGACGCAAGAGAGACAGACTCAAATAAAACATCAGAGAACATCTGTGTTGCAGAACGTGCGTGGACATTCTGTGAATTGGACCGGTGAAGCTACACTACACACTGTGTTATCAACAACAGTATTCCCTTTTTAAGTTAAATAGCCCACGGATAGTAATAGGGGCCTGAAAAAAAGATTGTTTGCACCTAGGCCAGTCATGATTAAGCTCTGCTACCGAAACCCAAAAACAAAGATAAATGTCCAGAACTGAGCTAAAAGAAACTGGAATGTCTTCATGAGATCTCAATGGTGATTTAAAACTGAACCGTATAATTGCAATGATGGTGAACGGAGGATACCGTAGATCAACCATATCGTGTTGACAGAATATTGTCAACATGACAATATTCTGTCTTGTTGACAACAGATTTAAAATATATGTTGAGGGGAAAATTTAACAAGACTGAAAAACACCCTCTTCAATTACAAAGTTTGTGGTAATTGCATAGAGTAAAAAAAGATATACATAATAAATAAATCTCAAATTTAATTTAAAAAAAAGTTAGAAAAGGGTGCTATATCCAATTTATTTTATTGAACCTATCAGAAGAAGAAATATGGCAGACGGATGATGAAATATGCAAAATTATACAGATTTGGAAAAAAAGAAGAGAGCACTGGACGTTTTACTTTCCTTTCCAAAAAGATTTTACAGGAAAGTTTTGAGTGAGAAACGGAAGGGTTTGCAGTGTTCTCTTTAATTGGAAAGGAAACAAGGTGCAGTGGTCTCTTAATTCTTTCCAGAGCTGTATACGCATAACCTTCTAAAACCGTCATTTTAATTGGCAATTCTATATAGCATACACATTTAAAGAAAATTGTGATTTAATGTCTCTCAAATCACTGTGGGTAAAAAAAACAAGAAGTGCTATATCAGTGGTAAGATAAGAACTAAACTTTAAAAAACACTGTGACAAAGTGCGTCAGCTTGAAACAGTCACCAAGCTTTAAGGATATTGGCAAGGATGAGTCACTGATGAGCTTCATGTCTCAAGTATTATGCCTGCTGCCGGTCATAACTCAAACAACAGTGACACTCATGATGATGGGGGATAAGGTGGCTGCTGATAGTGCTGTCGAATGTTTTAATCTTTGTTGCAGAGAAAGCACTAAACCACATACTTATGGGGAAGAAAAGCAACATCTAAAGGAGTTACAACAATATGACTACAAAGTATTACTTGGGACACAGGCAAACGATGCATTACTGCACAGAAAGATAAATATGGTATACATTTATTTTCAGGGAGGGCCTTGCTTATTTCAGCAAGACAAAGCCAAACAACATTCTGTTTGTACTAGTCCAGGTCATTATGAAACAAGACAATACCACAAAGACCCCAAACTGTTGGGCAGCTGAAATCCTATTTCAAGCAAGAATGGGAAACCATTACTCTTTCAAAACTACAAAAATTGTTCTTCTCAGTTCCCAATACAGAGTACTGTTTCAAGAAGAACTGATATAACAGTGGTAAACATGCCCCTGTCCCAACTCTTTTGAAACATGTTGCTGGCATCCAATAAAAAAAACAGGTATTATCAATGTTTGAACAGTTGATATGTTGTTGTACTATTTTGTTATTAAATATAAGGATACATTATTTGCACGTCATTGCATTCCGTTTTTATTTGCATTTCATGCAGCGTCTCAACTAATTCTGAAAGAGGGTTGAAACAGGTTGGCAAAATGTGATCGTTTTCAAATTCCATGTGAATTGGTACTTGTTTCCGATTGGACGAACGCAACCAAAACCTACATCAGGAAACCCGCCCTTGGCTAAACTCATGCTAGAGCCTCAGTGTGGCAAGTTAGTAGAAAATTAAAGGAGGGTAGAATTAAGAGAATTCACTTTAATAAAATGCCTTAATTAGTATTGACTAGAGGGTATATAATTGCCTGGGTTCTTTTTATTTGGGGAAATCTCAAGTACATTATTAAAGATATGTAAAGCAAGCCCCATGTGTAAACATTAAAAAAGGGATACTTTACAGAAGGCATTAAAGCATAAATGATTTAAACACGTCTGTTTACTGTCCCTATACCTATTTGTTGTTTCCATTTACTTATTAACTATTAAAATTTGATCCAGCAATATTAACACTGGGAAAATTGGGGGGAAATTGTCTTGCCAATGACTAGTGCTCTGAAGTCTGAAATCTGGATCCTTGCAGTGTCACAGATGACAAAACATCTGTTGAGGAAAACTAAATGATAAAAAAAACGTCTGTATTTATGGAAACATTACACTATCAGTTTATTCATCATTTAAACAAAGGGGGGGGGGGGGCTGCATTCCGCCCCTTGGTGGAATCTCACTGTTTGCTTAACAATGCCGACTGTTTGCCTTGCTAGAATGTAAATGGAGGTCCAGACAAAAAGGGACAGGAGTTGATTCTGAAGGGC
>JACXGK010001319.1:5380-55346 GCA_016801125.1 Novumbra hubbsi | reverse complement strand
GTAAGCAGGGCAGTAATTTCCGATTTTCCCTCAATTACATTGTACAAGACAGTGTGAGTTGTCCCTGTAAGCTCTCTATGATAGGGTGGAATATTTCCCAGAAATTCCACCCCCAGAAATATTTTGTGACCATTTAGGGAAAAACTCTTAAAAATATACACAACATAATGTCTCGTTGTAATTTACCTCCTAGGGGAACTATTTAATTCCATTGATGCACTATGGATTCAAGTAGGCCTAATCATCAAACTGAATTATGGTTCTGTGAGAACACGCATGTTGCCACAGCGGGTGAAAAGTCAAGCACTGTCCACAAGTTTCAAGCTCCCTTGTACCCTGTACAAAATCGGCCACTTCTCAACCCCACGTGCACCCACAGACCACCATGCCTGATAGTTGGCGTCAAGCAATCCTCTAGCACAGGGGTGGGCAAATATTTTGGCTCGGGGGCCACATCAGGATTTTGAAATGAAATGGAGGGCCACATTTGTTTTCGTAAATTGTTAATAATAATTGATTTGGAGGCCAGAAAAGAGCAAAAGTTAAAACATACATTACATATGTACAGTAGATCCCTTATAATGTGTAAATAGTTTAAATTCTGACTGAGAAGTATAAGAATGGGCTGGTGAGTTGTTTTTTAATTCCTCTCAAAACAATTGCTTGTGTTCCAGATACTCGTCTAAAGTCCAGTTATATTGCTCCTTGAATCAGCACAACAGTTTTCTGAAGGACAAAAAATGCTAATGATCAATTAGCCTTTTAAAATGATAAACTAGGATTAGCAAAGAACATGCCTTTGGAACACAGGACAGATTGTTGGTGATAATGGGCCTCTGTACCCCTACATAGATATGCCACAAAATATCTGCAGTTACCAGCTACAAAAGTCATTTACACCATCAGTACCATGTACACTGTATTTCTGACCACTCTGAAGTAATTTCAATGAACAAAAAATTGGATTAAACTTTTTAAACTTTTAATTAGTATGGTATATTTTAAAAACTGCAATCATCGCTAAATCATCTATTGGATAACCTCTACTGGATGTTACATTTTGAGTTGCCCTTTAAACCAGCCCTAGGGTTAGGCCGGGGGCAGACCTATAAGACTATTGTTGAAAAGGGCTTGAATTTCCTTTTTTTTTCCAGTAACGTCTCAAAACACCTTAACCCATTTAAATTCATTGCTCGGACTAAGGCCTGAAAACACGTTAAGCCAAACCAATGTATTGCCTTTGTGGGGCTTATACAGGTGCTCATGAGAATAATGCTTTCATTGCAACAATAGCTGCATAGATCATTTGGTAAGGCAATTATATTGTTAGGTATGCAGAATTTATATTTATCAATCGATTAGTGTAGCCCAGGGGTGGGCAAACATTTTGGCTCAGGGGCCACATCAGGATTTTGAAATGAAATGGAGGGCCACATTTGTTTTTGTAATTTGATAATCATAATTGATTTGGAGGCCAGAAAAGGGCATTCCGTGGGCCGGATGGGACAACCTCGCGGGCCGTAGTTTGCCCACCCCTGGTGTAGTGTATCTGAGGTAAAGTTGAATGCCCCAACTATTCATAGCCAGAAAAATAAATATTGCCGTTTACTTTGTCAGAATATACTCTAGATTTATTCTTAGACATTCACCTTGACTGCTCCCTATACATTCCACAAAAATAAAAAGCATTTCACCAGTCTTGAATTAAAAAAGGTCAAGTGCCACAACAGGTTTACACGGCCTGACCACATTGCTCACATCGACTAACATTAGTCCAAAGCAGTTCACAGACAGTCCCTTTACAGCCACCGTCAGAACCAATCCGTTTTTGACTGAGTACATGAAGGGACCTCCTCATCAGTCATTAGGATGAGGCAGCACTCATGGTAGCTGCTGTTAGAAACAACTATACCTACGTTAAAGAGCTTAATGGAAATATAGTAACCAGGGTCAGGCTCTTACGTATAGAGTACCTAGTGCAGCCTTCACTGATGATAGTGCAGCTTTCAGTGATGATATGAATGACATCACTCATAGATTACGTACAGGTCAGATGATACTCCTGAGAGGACAACACACTGAAGAAGGCCGAGTCGAGTTATCTCTAGCCTCCAGGGGAACATCATGTGCTCGCAGCTAAGCAGCGCATAACCCAACAATATAAGGATATCCTGATAGGGCTCAACGCTAGAGGAACAACACTAGCACTACGGGATGCCCTTGCTAGATTGAAGGCCAGCAATCTGATGTTTGGGGGGTGGGGTACTGGTAATCAAAATACTAGACGGCATAGCATCAATGCAAACACAAGCGCTCAGTCCTCTACCAGTCTGTTGGAGCCTAAAAGTTTGAAAACGGAAGATGCTTATGTCAGTCAGGCAGCTTATCAGGAGCACAAGAGAACGATGAGGTCCTCCCAATATGGTGTGTGAAGCACTGTGTGGGCATTGAGGAGGAAGGCAGAGAGATGATGATGCCGGTTGAGTGGTTGAGGATTAGTCATGACCCCGTGACTTACATTCTGTACGCCTGCCTCACGCCAAGTGCCCTTTTCTGGGGCCGACAGGAACAGCTGAGAAAGCAAGGCAAGCGCGCTCACACACACACACACACGCACACACACTGCTCTATTGTGACAGTGCTGCTGCTTTACATGCCAGGATGCTACTGGATCTGTTAAGAGGTGAAGACTTTCAAGTTTGATTCAAATAGTTACACGCTGAGCTCATAGTCGGATCACACAGAAAGAATTACTAGCAATTTGAACTATACTACAAAACCCAGAGTCATTTCTCATTAAAAAGACTCTGTGGGATTTTTGGCCACTGGTTGTATCCTGGAAATGGCATAGTATAGCCAATATATGCTGCACCAAAAGCAAGTGCTTTGAAATAGTAATATAATAGTCATTTAGAAAATAGAATATCATTTAGAGATCAACAACGATAGTGGTTCTGCTTCTCTCCTGGTATGCACTTCAAACAGGATCATAATGAAATCCTCAATCTAAATGAAGAACAATTCAACATGGAAATCCCACAAAAAACTTACAAATGACATGCCACCCTTAATCCAAATGATGCAATTTTGTTTTTATAAACAGCAAGTTGCTATCAGTTCCCTAAAAATAATCATTGTGAGTATCATGGTATTATCAGATTTAAATCACGCAACATCTCTGTTAACTGATCCCTAATTATGTATTTACAATGGAAAGAAATACATTGAGGAAATATGTGGGAAATGTCAGAGGGAATTGGGTTTAGGAGCCGTTTGTGACTCATTGAAGCCAGGCCTCTATCTTCAACATCCATGGCCAATGTAACACAGGAATACGGCCTTTCGGAGGGGGTGGATGACGACATGCAACTCTGTCTATCTGGCTGATACGGAGAGAAACGTGTGACCCAGTCATTGTGCAACAATTCAAAATGCAACTGTGGGAAAAAGCACAGCCCTGATGGCCTTCATTCGAGAGGAAAGATACCAGTCGAGCAGAGAAACTAGTGAGTATAGCAAAAGAAAAAAAGAAAAAGCACATTGAAGACTTTTTTCACAGTATGTCTTTCCCCTCTACTAATTTAAAAAGGTAGCAGTACATTCCCTGAAAAATATCAAACAGGGAAACATTTACTGGAACTAAGGGATGTTACACACACACACAGACACAATACTGCAAAAGATTACTCAGATTGCTGTTTTTTTCTAAAAGACCTTGTCGGTATAATAATAAATAATGGTTTAAACATATTTCAGGCTGAATGTGTAATATGTTTATATGTGCACAATCTGTAAGTAGAATCACTATCATACCTAGATTAGCCATGACATTTGAAGTTGAAAACAACCTTTCTCTAACTAAATCAATTCAAATGTCAATTCAGGCAAATGGCACTGCCTCTCAAATCATAACATTTCAGTACTGATTGATGCAGAATTATTGGCTTTAAGCAAAATAGCACAGTATTCAACTAAATGTTGCAGTATCGTTTCATAGCGATTAAAAACAAGTCCACCTCCTTTTACCCTGTAGAATAAAGACAGAAAACAACTTTGAACACAGGTTCTCAAACTGTGGCCCGAGCACCACCAATGGTACATAGTGCTCCCCTTAGTGGATATATATATATTCATGGGAATATCTTCTGAGGCGGTACGTGGGGTATAACGCTTGAGAACCACTAACGTAGAATATAAAACGCATAGGAAAACAGTTAGCCGGCACACACCAGCCCCCAGGGATTCAGAGGTCCTGTGCAGTGCATGCACCCGTCCCCGTTTCCAGCGCACAGCTGGGCAGTGCCGGGGAGCTGCAGGACCTGACATTCCTCCCAGGTTTCAGAGTGCACTCGGCAGGCATCACGCTGGGGTCAGAGGCTCGCCATTAAGCACATATCACGCCCCCAGCCCAGCCACAACAAAAACCCTCATTACTTACCAGCCCCCCAATACAGGACAGACCGGCCGTGAGAGGCACACCAACTAGCCTCTTTGGAAATACAATACTACTGGTCTTTACACACACATACGGGAGGCCAATAAGGTGATACCCCAGCGCTTGACTACATACAAATAAGCCCAGATGAGAAGTCACTTGTCTGCGCAGTTAGGGCTTATGTTAGTAGGGGGAGTCACTTTGCCTAGGCTGTCACAAAGCACATTTAAATGGGAAAATTGACATGAAGGCAGTAAATATAGCACAGTGTTAAGTGATGGGGAACAGGTTTACCAATATTGATGTTATCTGGGTCCATAAAATTCACATTGTACCGTTTTAACAAGATCATACATTCCTTTTGTACTAGTTGGCTGTCCCGGCACTAAAACAAAACCGGTTGCAAATTGGTTTTAAAGTAGTTAACTTAAGAGACGCTGATTCCCAAACTGAAGAGCTGCCACATTACAGTGCAGTAATAACAAGCTCTCACAAGAAAAGTAACAGGTAGCTTCTTTACTCTGTCTAGACAGCGTCAGAGGCAAAGCTATAATCACTGTTTGTGCGGGCAGGGATAAGCAACCGCGCTACATTCAAGACAGGATCAAATGACATTGCAGCTCTGTCTTTTGTTGGACAGAGAAAGAGAAATATGTAAAGACGGTCTGAAAAATGGGGAAAAAAGAGGGAAAGATGAAAAGCAAACAGAGAAACAAAGGGATGTCAGAGAAAGACGGAAAAATTGCTTGGGCACGTCTTACCTGAGGGAAGTTCCTGCTGAAGTTCAGGGAGAAATCGTCGTGGTAACCCGAATGGCTAAACATATCCAGGTGCATATCCGGCATTGTGGCATTCAAGTGGTATTGCCTGAAAAGGACAGGAGGTGTGTCAGCTTTATGACATTTAATGTGTGGAGAAGAGCACAGACATGTCCGTTTATCTGTACAGTCCAAAGTTCATCTGAAATGTCGGTTTTTACTAATAAAACTGCCAGCAAAGGATTTTGGAAAAAACTGGGTTGGATAATAAAAGAACATGCCCGACCAAGGTATGACAATCATGTGTGACAGAGCAAATCATGACACAAACCTTCTACAAAACACCAAGACATTCTACAAAGAAATACCCTTAACGCGGATTAACAACAGATATTGCAGATCTAATCTTCCATCAGAAGTTTAGAACAGACACAAATAAGAAAGAAAAGCTTCATGGTAAAAGAGAAACCCTTTGCGTCACAGCTGAACCACCTGAGGGAACTGGATCAAGCCCAATGTCACCACAGATAACATGAACATCGTGTATGTGTGTGTGTGGTGGGAGGGAAACTGACAGACTGAACAAATCTAAAACGGCAACGCCTACCCGACATTTGATCCATGGAGGCCACTGACTGCTATACCGACCGTCTTCCTCTGTGTCAACTGACTCGAAACACAAACCGACACACAGCCTCCAACTCAATGGCACTGCCGAGTCGCTCCTCTCCAGCGGTTCATGGAGTTCATGTGACTCCCCTCAACACTTCAAAGAATGTAGATGTGCTCAGCTCTTTCACTATCGCTTCCTGGAATCATCACCCACTTCGTAGGAAAAACTCAGGTTTGACAATCCCAGGGAACGGCTTTCTCAGGAACCTCTGCTGACCGTCTGATATTTTCCTTTTGTTATCGAGTGTGCCCGAATACGGAAAAAATAAAAAACTAATTGCATGAGATTCTCTCCACACATTGGATTAGGGGATTAAAAAAACCTAACACACACCACACACAGGATCTGACAGATATAGGCAGAGGTATTGTAGGACCAAAATGAAATCTTGCTGGTTACACGTATAATAGACGCGGGTAACGGCACTTTAAAGAGGAGATTCGGGGAGGGAAAACAATTAACACGTGTATTATACGTTTTTTCTTTGGAGGGTCAAGGTCAACTACCAAATGTGAGTCACGGTGCGGCAACCAAAAGTATTAGCTCAAGCTGGAAATCCCCAGCATAACCCTCTTCCCCTGGCATGACAGTGACAGTGCTACCTTAGCAGATGGCCGTGGAAGCAACGTTCAAATAACACAAAACCATTGGGCACTGCGGAAAATCAGGGACAGTGAGCATTACCTAGAATATCCAAATATCTAATACAAATATAAAGAAAGAGTTGAATGTCACATCCTTCTTGACGTACTATTGAAGGCATTGTTCCAAAGTTATTGAAGATGAAAAGGATCCAAGAAATGATATAGCATATGTGCAAACACACAAAATATGAGATGTGATGTAAATTGAAAAACTTATTTTGTAATAATAATAATAATATAAAAAATAAAATCTAGCAGTTGTTTTGTCAGGAAAAACTTTGATAAATTAATCAAGTATATAATGTTAACTTGGATAAATTATAGGTATCTTAATTAATGACATACGCATTGAGATACACTGGATTGACAGACTGTGAATTAAAGATTGTTATGTAACGGACTGATTCATGCATGTGTTTAACAAAACATTAGCCAAGCTGGCCAAACAGGAAGTAATGGGTTTTCTAGTAAATGCTTTATTGACTGCTGAACATCACCTGATGCATAACATAACAGGAAAACCCAGTTAAGATTGAAACCTTAGAGATTTAGTAGATTGGCCAGTACGACATAACAAAAGTGGATGAGATGATCTAGTTCTGTGTCCAAGGGTGGTCCAGCAGTCTAAGCCACCTCATCCGATGAATATTTACTGCTATAGCATGGGTTTGACTCATGGGTTTGACTCATGGGTTTGACTCATGGGTTTGACTCATGGGTTTGACTCATGGGTTTGACTCATGGGTTTGACTCATGGGTTTGACTCATGGGTTTGACTCATGGGTTTGACTCATGGGTTTGAGTCCTGCACTTTCAGCAAATAATATCTAATAAAGCACACAACTCATAGCAAAAAGATCAATGTAATTACCTTTATTTTAGGTAAATATAAATATTTAATTTGCCTAAAATACTGTTAATATGGCACTGGAATCAGTGCACTCCGGAGAACAGTGCACTCCGGAGAACAGTGCACTCCGGAGAACAGTGCACTCCGGAGAACAGTGCACTCCGGAGAACAGTGCACTCCGGAGAACAGTGCACTCCGGAGAACAGTGCTTGTTTCAAGTATCGGAGTCAATCTCTAAACTTAACAATGATAATCCTACAGAAGATCCAAATATCACAGTTTAGAACATAAATAAAAGTTTTGCAGGTGAAATATCATGCAGCATCATTCTGCATGGTAACCCCTTTATTATAATTTAATTTATAATTTACATGAAGATACATTTTGTTCTAAAGGTGTTACACAGTGTGGTTAAGACGTCCCCCAGAGTAAAAGAATAAAGACAAAACCCACATAATACACCACAATGTCCCCTCTTCTGACAACCCACTGAGGGCCTTTATTTTAATTTCCAGAAGAAGCTTCTATTCATTTACCACCAAACCACCCAATAGGACCACAGCAATGCTGCTACCACAGATTATCAAGATGTGTAATGCCCTGGCTGCGAGCCCCTGGCCGTTTCAGGGCAAGCCTAAAAGTGAGGCCTCTAGCCCTCTTTATGCCGCTGTGGGCTCCCCAGTCAGAGCAGCTGCATTCAGTTGACTCTGATTGGGGAGCCTACTTAGGTAAGTTTTCCAGCCACACCCGGTGTGGTTTATTGTTTGTGAATGTCTCAACAGCTCTGTCTCATTTAATTCAATTCAAGTAGATACGCTACATGTTATTAGTATTTCGTTTATGTTTTGTTTAAACCTTTCATTTACCGTTTACAGTACTTGTCAGTTTATCTGTTTGTTTAATTGGATTAAATCACCTTTACTTTATTTACAAAATGTCCGCGTATGGTTCCGCCACACAACAACACCGTGACAAGATGTGACAATCTCCCACCCTGGCAACAATCAGTATTTCTGCCAACAAAATGATTGGTTCAGTTTGAATTCAGACTAGGTAGCAATTTGTCATGGAATTAACTGAAATTAAATGGACTCACAACCCTAGTTTGCAGACTACCACATTAGTCCGAAAGCACTGCCCAAACAATCTGATACAAAAGCTAGTGGGTGGTGCGTTTTTCACAACACTGATGCACAAGCTCCACTGACAGCATTATTGTGTGTGTGACAAAACCACAACATGATAATAAAAAAAACAAGTGGGCTTGGACAGCTTTTGTAAAAAGCGACCCTTGAAAAAGCAACCCCTGAGGCATCTCAACCACAATCACAGACTACTATATTGCTACGCTTATTTAGAAAGCATGTCAATGAAGTCTATACACACTCGAACAGAAAATATCCACAGTCTAATGCCAAGTAGTAAGTCTGTGCGCATTTGCGTGTCTGCAGATTCACACAAGGCAAACACTGGAGACAGACTCATGCACATTTCCAAATGTGACCTTATGCTTAAATCTAAAATGTGTCTCATTCAATCAATCATCTTCCAGGAAAACAAATCAGCAGTGTGGCAGCAACTCCATTTAAGCCACAGTAAAACGAAAAGAAATAAAGATAAAAGGTCAGCTAGATAAACTCACCAAACTCAAAATAAGGCAATCGTTGTTTGCAAATCATTGTTGTTTGTAGGACTACATTACAAATACATATGTTTTGTGCCACATAATCTAAACAATGGACGTCTGGCTAGCAAGTGGTTACTATGACAGCAAAAAATGCATTGACAGCAAGCATAAGGCAGCGATAACCGAACAGAAAAGTTACAGTATCAAATAATTTTCTAGCCCTTATTTTTATATTTTATTAAAATATATTTATATTAATATATATTTTTCAATTAAATAACAGATGCTCTGACACCCAGACTGCTTCAATAGATTAATTGGTAGCGTTGGCTAAAGCCAGAGAGATAATGGCTATGTAGGACCAAAGTTAATCATAAGGGAAGGAATCATGTAACAGCCAGTTGAATGAAAAAAACAACTCCACTTTAAACATAATCACTGTGAACAGAACCATGACTAAATGTAAAAACCACAGGCTGACTGCAAACGTCACCTCCGGCGTCAAGACCTCATGAACTACAAGGAGGTTCAGCAAAACACGTCACTGGTGAAACCAAGATTAAGTAGAAATCTGAAGTTTAGGTTACAATCGGTCTCCCTCCACCGTGTGCTACATGTGGGAAACAACAGAAGCACCGGTGTCATTAACCTACAGGCACCTAGTCAGACGAGCCAAGGCCTTTACCAGGTGGCACCAGGACATTGTGCGCCTGTCTGAGGCAGGGCGGGGGGAGCGGCACGACAACAGCCTGTGAGGCCAGATGTCAACATGACCTCCATCCTCCGTAGCGAGGGGCAACACCATCCAGCGCTCCACAGGAAATAGGGGAGATTATTATTAACAGAGCTGAAGGCCACCCTCACAATATAGACGTGTCCACGCAATGTAGGAAAATCTCCTAAACATCAGGTATATTGGCTGCTCTGCTGATTATTCTGTTTGATTAAGTCCGGCGTCCCAGGGGTAATGATAACCCCATGCATACAGAGGGTGACACATTGATAATCAACTAGAGCTATTAATAACCAAGGGAGAACATAGAACGAGACAAGGTGTCATCCGGTTGCACGTTGGACATGATGGGAAATGAGTTACTTACTGGTTTCCAGATTGCATAGGGCAGTGTGTGCTGTAGCCACCAGGCTGCTGGGAGAACGCTCCCCAGGAAACAGAAGGAAACATGGAACTCTGCAAGAGTAGATGAAATTAACATTAGTTCAACCATGCCTATCAGCGCGACATGCCACTGGAAATCATAAGGTCACAGAACACTTCGTATTCATCAAGTCCACTCGCATGGCCATGAGCCATATAGGAAATGTTCTCTGCATTCATGAAAATACACCTCTGTGAGAACCTGTAAGATCTGTTTGTGTACTCATATGCCCAATACGGTTCTTATTTTCACCAGTGAATTTCTGAGTGACATTGAGGAAACCACTAGTGTGTTATTACGCAAACCGTTTACCAAGTATTTGTTCTTCGGGCTTTGGGGTGCTAGATAGTATCAGCGTCTCCTAAAGAAAGACACAGACGACACCTGGACATTCATCAGCCTTATCAGACCCATCATCCTTCCACATGACTCATCACCAAAAAGACATCATGGCACGAGCTCAGATCAGAGAGCATGGGAAATCTCCGATCAAATCTCGGCTAAAGCTTGTTAGAAAATGTGTGAGACTCAAGTGTAAGATGATTCTTCGGTCTGGTTAGACAAAAATTAAGCTGTTTTTAAGTTGTATGTTTGGCGCAAGCCTAACTCTGCATATCCTCCCAGATGGGAAACTGGGGGCAGGAATGATGGGCCGATAACCGTGTCGGCACACTAAGCAGTGTTTAGGTTTAGCGGTGGGGGACGGGTTCTGCAGGACCAATGTGCAGAAGTTGCCCTTAGCAGTGGCAGTTTGTGGGCCAAGAGTTTGGTCATAAAAGGCTGGATGTATTGTAAAAGGCCAACTGCTGATGTAAAAAGGGCTTTATAAATAAGTGTGATTGATAAGGGGATAGAATTGAAAAATGAACTAAAACACAAGTCTTAAAAAAACTGTCCTCCCAGTGATGTGTCTATAGTTGAATGGTTTATTGTTTAAAAGGTTCAATTGTCCTGCAGTGATTTATTAATCTAGGGGAGATTAGCTCCTGATCTGTTTTACTAGTTAAACTTGGACAGATGAGGGAGTTGAACACTTATTAAATAACGGTTCAGTGAGCCTGTTGACCGAGGGCATACCGTGCATATAAACATAACTGAAATTCCTTTCCTAACGTTACAAATGATAAAGGAAATGAAGAAGGCAATCAGCCCCCATGCAGACGCGCCCAGACAGGGTACATCAGCCAATGGAGTTCTAGAACTTAAGGATGCTGCAAGCTACCAAATGTTTTATGAAAGCAAAATCTGAGGTACGAGATTAGCATGTTAAATTATCAATTTGCCAAACGGGAGGATTTGTGAACGTTGTCAGTCTGTGTGTGTGTGTGTGTGTGTGTGTAAAAGAGTGAGTGACATGCCTCCATATTGGAAGGGGCCACATCGAACATGTCCAGCTGAGGCCCCTCTGGGTGAAGGTAGTTCTCCCCGTCCATGGCCGGTGAGGGTGACGGGAGAACGGGCATCAGGCGGCAGGTTGACACATAACCCGTGACCTTCACGTATGTACACTGGCTGTGTCCCACAGAGCTCCTACCAACGACCAGTAGCACACGCCATCACCTGTGGAAAGATGGCAACATAGGGATTAATCAGAGTCTTCAAAATTCATCACTCCCAATGTTGTACTCGGTTGTGCGAAATCAGTATTGCGGTTTTAAAGCGGTAGCCTAAAGATTTCCATAAAACTAAAAAAGTATCCTGATGCTGCAAAATATACAACTTATAAATTATTTGTAACCTCGATTAAGACAAACAACAACGGCCGAATGAAAGAAACACAGTAGGAAGTACAGGGCTATATAATTATTACCACAATACTTTATAAATGACACCAAGATTACGTAAAATCAGATCTCAAGAAAATACACATAAAGGTGCCGGGTCCAAACCCTGCATTCACACTGGCCATTCTCAGCTAGCCACGCGCAACGCGTTTTGGGTTTTACAACCACATCTGCAAGCTATGAAGCGTTGTACATTCATATACATATACAAAGAGAGAACAAGAGTGGGTGGTGGTCTCGGCTTCACATTCTTGCCACGAGATTAACAGAAAGAAATAGTCATAACCTAAATAAAACATAGGAAGGGTAAATGTGTGGTTTGTGGCCACTATGACTTTGTTGCCAATTGAATTGCAGTCCTTCCATTACACAGTATTCGATAACTCTGTTGCCTGTGTAAAGACAATACACGTTCTAATCAATTGCAGACAAATACTTCATCCAAATCTAAATGCAAGTGTTGCTTTTACTTGCTATAAAGGCCTTTAATAATGGTGTTTTGTGTTTCTACTTCTAGTCCCATTTGAAAAGATTTTGTGTCAGCATTTAACATGTTAAACCTCAAGTTTTTCTTTGTGTTGAAGGATCATGGCTTGTTCCACATTACCTAAATCATGTTTACATGGCATGTGCAGAAGGTCATCCCTGAACACACAAGGCGAACCTTCAAGCAGATGGACTGAAAAGGGGATCCTACATAGCTTTACCCAATACTATATAGGAGTTCCAAATACAAAGCTCGGCACGACAGGCAACATTGCTTTTTCTATACCTAAAGTAAGTGTGCTTACTGTTTCTTTAACACACTTCCTTTCCCACCTCACGCACTAATGTTCAACACAAAGACAACTCTGTACCAGGGGCTACAGCCTCCTAGGCCTCATATCCTCATGTTGTTCGATGGATACAGACCGGAAGCTCCCCAGGGTGTTGGGCTGCCCAGACAAAGTTTTGCTTTCCTAACCATGTGATCGAATCAGATAAAATGACACAGAAACCATCCTAGACAGATCCCGAACTTCATCCTAGGGCTGAAATGACTGGTCGAGGAAGTCCACCGGCAAAACACATGGACTTTGCACCCATCGACCAGGCACTTGAACATGTTGGCCCCGCATGGCTTGGCCGCTCGGTGAGAGCACAAAAATCCTCAATTAAAACATCCGAGCGTGCAGGCAGCAACGAACCCACACAGCACAACCAAAAAAACAAAATGGGGGTACCAAAGAATCCGATGTGTGAGAATCATATACATGGAGCCTGCTGGACAGACCAAAAGGGCTATGGGCAGCTGACCGCATGCATACGGGTCTTGTGAGGACCCGGTGTGCCCTGGCAGGACAGCACCCAGTACATCGCTGTAGGGGTACACTTTAATAGGGTGAAAAACAACAGGTGAATAATGCACCATCCATGAGAAAAGAAAAGGGGGAAAAAACGGTGGCAGTGTGAAACATCCCATTTATAAACCTCATCACTTACACCTTTCCTCTCCTCTGCTTCTACTGCTTCCCATCGCCATCTCTGGAGCACTGGAACACATTCCCAGCATCCCTTGGCCCTTTCCCGCTCCTCCCGCCCTCCCACCAGTGGACACAACCATCCCCCATAACACTGAGCGATGTCTCCTAGCAACCGAGAGGCGTCCATCTTTCGCAGCGCAATGTCCCTGAGGACAATCAATAGAGATAATTATTGGGCTCCCAATTGTCCTCTTCCTGTAAGGCCCATTATGATTACTGAAAGAGAAGAAGACGGAAAGGCGTGGCTAAACAATAGGGGCGTCCTTAGCCTCAGCAAGGAAACACGGGGAAAGCATGACCCATTTCAAAGATTGATTTAAAAAGGAACTAGACCATTTGGGAATTTATAATGCATTTCAAAATGGGTGGGCTATTCTAGAATGGCAAGCGGGACCCAAATTGTGAAACTTTTAACACTGCAACGCTATAAGGGTGACACCGCAATTCTACAGTTGAGGCAGGGAACGGTCGGGAACATCAGGGTGGGACATGCAACAATATGGTGTGGAGGCAGTATTTAAGGCCATTATAAGCCTATATATAAACCATTTATAAAGAACAGGAATAATTGGTAGCCAAATGTATTGTCGTCATGGTGCCATCCCCAAATTCACTTTTTATGTGGTATAACATTAACCAGCTAGTTACCGTTAAGGTGTCCACCAACTATTGGCAGATATTTCATATGGGTCGAAGAGCAAATCATTCAGGGACATTTACGGGTGTGCATCGGAGCCCTGCTTTAGCGTTAAGCGGTTTGAGTTTATGGTGTAATCCGTTAATTGTTGGGAAGGCTGGTGTTGGTGGTGGTTCTTCCCCCACGCTCAGACTCCCTACTGGGTGGTCTCAAGTGTTATCAGACTGGGGGGTGTGGATTTAAACCATCTACCCTTGATGAAAGACCTCACAAGCTCGAAAAGGCCTGAAGATATCAAAAGGGGGGAAGGGTGAAACAATGCCTTTATATTAAAACACATTATGTTTACATTTCCTACAGACGTTTCCCCAAGCCGTTGTGAATGCCGGCTAGCCAGACAGGAAGGGGTTAAGGCCAGTCGCTCCTATCAACACACCCAGAGAGGCTCTGCCTGCCAGCTGAAGCACATGGGAGTCACCCAGGGAAGTGTGACTGTAAAATTACGTTTAAGCAATCACGAGGACCACTCTTCTGCAAAAAACCAGAAGGAAGAGACAGCCTATTTTGAGGCTTCTTTATAATATAAGGTCATTCGGTTTTCCACTTTAAAAGGTTCTGATTAGGATTTGTAGTGGGTAAACTGATCCTTAATCTCGCTTGTGCCCAATGGGCAAAAAAGCAGCCCGTAGTGGAGAATGCCTCAGTGTATGCCTGGCATCTTAACCACACGGTTGGCAGGCCTCCATCTTTTCACCACTTGCTGTTTAAAACACTTGTCTTTCCTCACACCTAAGGCAAGGCATTAATCCTGCTTAAGGCATAGTGGAAATCCCTTACAGAAGCATACTGAAGCACTTTTTCTTTATTAACTAGCCTATCAAGAACAGGGCATTAGGGCTGCAACTAAAAACGACTTTGGTAATCGACGGGGCTTTTGACGGATACTGTAATAAGAATTATAATACATTTAAATGGTTGGTTGGAGCCTACGCCTTCTTCCAAAATGTATTTGTTTGCTGCGTGCAGACCAAACTAATGGATAATGGCATTCGTTGCAAACTATTTTTTAAATCAACGTTATCGATTAGTTGTTGCAGCCCTAATTTAGATAGGATGGCAGCAAATATAGGTTTGTAAACCACACATCTGTTCCAGTTGCCGAGTTCCAATCTCAGACCTAATTTAAGATTTTCTAGGTTTGACTTCTTCAAACCTAGATGGAAGTCTCACCCTTCCAATTTGTGACTTTTAAAATGTCCTCTCATATTGTAAACATGATTACAGAGCCATGCTAGATAATATTAAACAAGTGGGTTGGTGGTTATGATGGCCCGAGATGCTTGATTAATTAGCCAACTAATGAAAAATGTATGAAATGAACAAGGTTTTTCCATTCAAACACAATCTGCATTATTAATCATCCCTTTTTCAACCCACCATTTTCCATTGTGCGACATGGAGGCCAAGTAACATGGTGTGGACGGCTTAAAGACTTTTGTAAAAATAAAAAAACTGAAGTGCAATCAAAGGGATGTAAATAATTTAAAAAACATTCAAGAGCCTGGTTTGTTAGTGTTTCTGCACCCACTAAAATGTAAATCAAGATGCACACTTACTTCTTGTGTCATACATAGAGATTCTGGAAGTACTATCAGAATGAGTCTAAGTCACATAATACCTCGATAGGCTAGGCATCTTGGACACAGACTACAGGCCAAAAATGTTCACACACTTTGCCTTCATGACAATCTTTGCATTCACTCCACCAGCTTCATGAGGTCGTCATCTGGAATGCCTTTTAGCAGGTGTGCCTTGTTAAAAGTTCATTTGTGGATTTTTGTTCCCCCATAATGCGTTGGGGTGCATATATAGCGGGTGACAGCGCAAGGTAGGTACACAGTTCAAATTACAGCAATAACAACTCAAATAAGCAGAAACAAATGACAGCCCATCTTTATTTTAAGACATTAAGGTCTGTCAATAACTGCACCCCAACATCAATTATTCAGAGGGTACTGCCTGAAATCAGGCCTTTACGGTCAAATTTCTGCAAAGAAACCCCTACCGAATGACACCAAAAGGAAGAGTTGCTTGGGCCAAGAAAAATGAGAAAATGGACAATAGGCCGGTGTAAATCTGCCGTTTGATCCGGTGCGTCCAAATTAGAGATGTCTTGTTTCCCCCCAACTGCCGTGGCTCGGTGCGATGCAGAGTGGGAGAACAGTTGATCTCTGTACGTGCGGTTCACAAGGTGAAGCAAGGAGGACGTGGGGCGATGGTGCTTTGTGGGTGACACTGTCAGTTATGTATTTCAAATTCACACCACATTTAACCAGCATAGCTGACACAGCACTCTGCGGCAGCAAGCAACCCCATATGGTTTGCACTTAGTAGGACTATCATTGGTTTTTCAATAAGACAATGACCCAAAACACAAGTCGAGGCTGTGTTAAGCCAATTTGACCAAGAAGGATGGTGCTGCAGGAGATGAGTTGGCCTCCACAATCACCTGACCTCAACCCAAGTAAAATGGTTAGGGGTGAGTTACACAGCAAGGTGAAATAAAAGCAGACAACAAAAGCTTGGCGTATGTGGGAACCCCTTCAATACTGTTAGAAAAGCAATCCAGGTGACTCCCTCATAAAGCTAGTTGAGAAAATGTGAAGTGTGCGCAAAGCTGTCATCAAGGCAAAGGGAGGCTACTTACAATCATCTAAAATGTAAATGCAATGTATCGGAAATACACTGTGCCTTGGTCACCAAACCTATACGGTTACCTTTTTCGAATAATATAAAGAATAATAACAAACAATATGCAAAGCAGTGACATTTGGTTTTACTGGACTTCTGCATCTGGTAAGTCTCAGGGGAGGAAGAGACCATCCCCCAACACACCAAGCCTGCTTAAAGACCAAAACAAGGGGAAATTGAAAAGAAACTCCAGTGTCACGGAATGATTCCAGCAGCTGGCACAAAATGTGTTATCGCCGCCATAACCAGAGCTAATAAATAAATACTATTTAAATTAAGACATTAATATTGGGCAATTAATACACTGCTTTTTTTAGTTATGGAATTCATTTTTTTTAACTAACAAAGCAAGCCTATCGACACTACTCATAAAACAGCAATGCTGGTTATGCCATAAAATGTACTTTTCAAGCCAAGAGTACATAAAGATTTGAAGTCTAAAAGTATTAACTTTGCCATGCTGCGTAAGCGGTAGTTGCATCCTCAGGACACATGAAAGACCACAAAGCTATTTGGTGCAAAGGCCATTTGAAGGCGTTAATGTTGGACATGGCAAATGTACAGTGACATGCACCAACAGCCTGTCTGTCGGCATTAAGGAGCTCAGGGATTGTCACTTTAGAGAAATCACATTAAGTCACTTCAACGTGAAACCCACAGAAGGGCCAATTGGCAATCTGAATATCATTACCATGTCTGTCCCCGGTGGCATTAGATACGAACGGTATGGAATTTACCAACAGAGGGGTGAATTAAGGAGTATGACAATTAGACACAATACGTCTTCACATCAAAGCCAGAGTACATCAAAGAGCAAAATGATCCACTCTGCCCAGCCCGTTTGTTCGTTCCTGAGGCTGCATTTCAAATGGACTAGGCACATTATTTTAGCCTGTAATAGTGCACTTATAGTGGAGCATAACAAACGTTGTGTCTCGAGGGTCACACTGGGACTTGGAAGTTTAACATATTAATTTCCTCAGTCTGATTTGTCTGTCAAGATCCATTTCCTGTCCAGAAAGGAGCAGTTAGTAATCTAAACGTCAGGCTGTATCAAGTTTGACCCCTCGTCATCCACCCAGACCCTTTCTGATGTTGTGAATGTTTCACCAGTGCTTTACCCCCAAAACTCTAACAATGAAGGTCAACCCAACTGTGATATTGAGCGGGCCGGTGAGTGAGCAAACGAGAAAGCGAGCAAGCAAGCATGGCAGACTAAAACAAGATGCGCTGAAGAAGGCACACGTTCAAAAGCGAAGTGAGCCGACCTGTGTGTCGGCAGGACAATGGACCCACTTCTGAGTGAAGGTGCACCCCCCCCTCCACCCCAATACAAGCCAGTCACTGTTAGTGAGAACATCTGCTCTGAGCAGGTTGGACAGGAATGGAAACCTAAAAAAAGGGGAAGTGAGATGCAGACTGACTGTAGAGGTGCATCAGGAGATAGGATCAAGCCAGCTCCACCTTATTCACAGATTGGAGAGTGAGTAAATAGCTGTATAAACATGAACAGGGTACCACACCCACTTCCAGGGTACCACACCCACTTCCAGGGTACCACACCCACTTCCAGGGTACCACACCCACTTCCAGGGTAACACACCCTCTTCCAGGGTAAAACACCCTCTTCCAGGGTAAAACACCTCTCTTACAGCCAAACTGCCTCCCTCATATTCTAAACGGTGGTTAACTTTGATGAACATTGCTTCAGTCCTCTCATAATCACTTCAGGATAACGTATGTTCGAAATAGGATGGTTTAAAATACCAGCAGGACCATTCGTATCTTGGCCCAAGGGAACTGGACTACTTGCCCGGCAGCATACTTAACGGCTAGTCCCACCAGCAGTATTCCAGGATAGCATTCAGCGTTGAACAAAGACGGAATTCCCAGGGAGGCCACAAACCCCTCCCATCCAGGGTAAAATCTGATTTGCCCTCCCCCAAAATCACTTCAAACATAACTATGCAATTACAGTCATATTAACAACACACAATGAAAACCAGTGTGCTGATTATAGACACGTAATAGCACATTTCAAAAGATTGCTAGCAGCTGTCCTTTGCCTCACAATGGTTAGATCCACTGAAACCCACATCCTGACCACCTCAGCAATGGCACATGATGCAGGTACAGTGCATATGTGGAAATCGGTCAAGGGTCAGTTGTTGGTAACGGACTTTCAGTAAGTAGATCAAACAAAGAATATGTTAAACATTTCTTATACCACTCAATACAACAAACACATTTATTACCGACACCAGTCTTTAATTTCATTTTGCTGCATTGAATTACAGGTGATACAGGTGATACATACATTGTTAGCTCGCGATTAGTTGGTGTTTGCTAGCTAGCTAGGTACAGTCAATAACATCAACAAATGCACGTAGAGAAAGTGAAGTTAATACAGTCAATAGAATAAACTACTGAGGAAGTGGAAAATCTGTAGGCAAACTATAAGCTGCAGTGTCTGCGAGGCACACAGCATAATGAACGCCATTTTATACTAATTGGTTTTGCTTTCAACTAGCAAAACATCTAATGATATAGCACAGCATAGCAACCTTTTAATGCAAATGTGTTCCAACTGAGGCAACCAATTCCATGAAAGCCCGGTCTTGGCGGAAATGTTAGTTCCCCAATCCAACTGCAGAGACGTTCTACACTACATGTAGAAATGTTTAGAATGCTCATAACTGGTTGTAAAACCTCTTCATAAAGTAAAGAATTTCTAAATTTGGTGTTTAATAGGCCTAGCTAAATAACTAAAAGCTGATCCACAACACTGTATTTTGAAAAGACTATATGCTCGCAGGTCTCACCCCAAATCAGAAAAGGTCAATACCACAAAAGAAAAACATAGAATCATGTTCCATTTCTTGAAGAACAAGCTGGCTTTTGAGTAACCTTTGAGGAACAACTGCACACTACCAAGCTCTTTTATCTGCCCACATGATTATCGGAAATAATCTTGCCAGTGTAATTTACAACATGATCCTAGTTTATTAGATCATTTAAAAGCAGATTAGGGTAATTAATTAATCAGGGATTAATCCATGTTTTTGTTGAGTCGTCCCTCCTGTTGTTGACACAATTTCTAAGCTTCATCGAAAAATATTGACAAATGAAATAAAGAATGATCTGCTTCATCTAATAACATATTTAACATATCAATTCACTATCATTCAATACACATGATTACAATTGATTATACTCCACAAAAAGTTCAAATTGAACATTTTGGACATCAAAGGAGGTCCAATTATCAATTTGTCAGGATCAAGAGCCATTCTGTGACTTTGGCTAATTTTGTGGTATAGTTTTGACATCAACGACTGTGACACTAAACCTCATATGAGTAATAAATGAAAGATTCTGTGAGTTTCGGTTCCATTCTCTCTGGAGCCACACCCAGAAACCAGCCAGTGCTGTCATCAACCAGAGGCCGGCCAGGGCACTAGACAGAGCTTTCCAAAAATGTTATATCCCATGTCAAATCTCTCCTTACTGAAATGTACATAATTGCATTTTAATATTATTCATTTTAAAACACAAAATCAAACTGATTTATCAAAAGGTGACAATAAAGGTGGCAATAACTATAATTCATGACAAACATACTTACAATGTATTTATTATGGTCCAGTAATGATACTCAAGCTATACTTATTAAGATGTGTGAATTATATTTTAAATGATATAATGCCTGCATTTGTCAAGGAAACATTTTAATTCTTCTGCGTTTCTTCTGTTAATTCTCCCTCTATACCCTTTTGTCCTCTAACCTGCAACTCATTTCTCTCCCTCAATTCTTTCTGTCTCTAAAAAAAAAAGTGTGACATATATTGGTTACTTATTTTCCTGACACTTTCTAACATAACACATTTTTGACAAAAACAACAAATATTTTTGTTATATTCTTGCATTTAGAATCCCTGAAAATGTAAAAAAAAAAAAAAGAAGGATAATCAAATCACATTTAATTATTTAAAATGCTTCTTAGAGACCTATTTCTCTTGTGCAACATCTTTGTCCTCCGGTGTGACAGTCACACTGGAGAACATTTCCTGTCACACCAAAACACAATTCAGTATTTTGTATCAGTTAATGATAATGCTATTCCTAAACAGTCATGAGCAGCTAGCATACCTTTCCATAATCATGTTGCTTAATAGTTGTTAATACAAAAGAACAACAAAAATTAACACTTTCAGTGGTCAGATTTCTTTTTTTAAAGATTCCAAGACAAAAACGTACCATGTGCAGATGTCAGGGGCTTACAGTAATTAATTTGAATGGGGCCCTTCAACTAAATAAAGTTGTCTATGGAATAAATCAGGATTTGGCGTCACACTGTAGGACATGTTTTCAGTGAACTACAAACCAAAGAAATGGAGAGTTCTGGAATGGCCAAGTCAAAGCTTGGATTTTAATCCTATTGAGATGCGGTGGGGTGTTTTGAAATGGGCTGTGCATGCATGAAACCCCTCACACAGCTGAAAAGTTCTGCATGGAGGAGTGGGAAAAACTCTCAGTGGAGGTCCGGGAATGGTAGACAGTCATAGGAAACCTTTTGTTAAAAAAATGATTTCAAGGTTAAAATGTCATTGTTTTTGGTTCAATTACATTACCTTTACCTATAGATAATGTTTGAAAAAAGATCAAATATTGATATGACAAAATTATAATATTTCATGGGGTGTATTTTTTTTTCACACCTAATTATCTGGTGCTACATGACCCAAACAATAGACTGACAACTCTCTAACCCCTTCAAAGTTATTGTTGTCCTCTGGGGATTCTCACAGGTCTCATTTGAGTGCCTAGTTACGAGAAAGCCTTTTTCTCAGCAGTGCCTGGTTAGTGTAATACAGCTTCCACTTCCTGATTACTAATCAAAGAGTGCTTACTGGAACATCCAAATACTCCATCTTCGACATCGGTAGAATGCACATTAGTCTAAATGTATCTTTAGATTCCCAGCCAAGCCAAAAATCTTTCAACATTGGGGGTTTGGGCAGAAAATGTGACAGAGACTTTAATAGTTTACAGGTGGAGGCCTAAGGGTATGTCAGTTGTGATCTGTGATCCATTATCACCATGTTAAAACATGACAATTTGTGGTGCTGTAAAATGAATCACAATACCAGCTACATCATAACAGATTAGTACAACTTGTAAACCTAAACAAGCAAATCGCAGCCTTTTCCTTTTGTTCACCATGTAACATCGTTCGGGTCAAAGGCTTGTGTTGTGATTTTAAGCACTAAGTAGGGTGTTTTCTGAAAAATACAACTATTAAAGCGTTTTGCTTGGCCCATCGATGAACAAAACTGTTTCGCACCATTGCCCAATAGAGAATGAGGTTCCGAATAATATGCCTCCTGTTTGTCTTTACATCTTACACTGTGTTTTGTAATGTTGTTCAGTACATTTTTCTTGTTTGTTTGTGACATCATGAAACAATTAAACAGTATCCAACTTTTTGTCCCAACCTCAGAATCAACACAATAATACCACACTCAAAATCCGCAAAAATAGTGGTTACAGTTGCAGAAATCGCACCAGCACCATGAACTTCTAACAAGAAAATTACAATTAAATTCAACTTGTGGTGTAGGTGAAAAAAACATGGCAATGTACAACATCAGTTTGAAAGCATGGCAATGTTCCCAGATTCAGCAAAAATGTCCAGTACCCACAATGACCACTGGAAACACAGGTTAAAAAATTAGCACAATAATTTGCGGGAATATATTGGATACGAAACAACTAAATAAAAAAAGATGGAGACTGCTGCTTTGCTTAATGGTAGTTGAAAAAAACAAAAACATTCTGACAGTGCAAAATGTAAAGAAGAATAAACACAACACAATACTTTGTAAAGGTCTGAGGCCTCCTAGCAATTTCTCTTCTTTTTTTTCTGTTTATGAGCATTACTGTTTATTTTTTCAGAAAACATTTGTTTTTTTAAATCAAGACCAAAGGACATTGAATGGCAGACTATTAATATATTGTGTTGTCGTCATTCATTTCTCTTTTCATTTCCTGTGGGGCGTCAAAAGACATTTGATAAAAACTGAAAACGCAACCCAAAAACGGGTCAGCAACCGAAGAAAGGACCTAGGTCACTTCCTTGAGGGACAAAAGGAAAAACAGCAAAGTATTTGCTCAGCATCTGACACTAATAAACATTCATCAAAAAGGGCATGTCTGACAACCAAAGTCTTTTGGGTATATTTCATTGTATTCAATATTTCATTGTTTACAATTCAAACAAACACTTACTGCTCAGATAGAAGGGTTTAAACCCTATTCTCAAGGGGGTCTAAGAGTTTTGCACAATAGCAACTTTGTAATAACGATATAGACAGACTGTTTTTGATAAGAACGCCCAGAAAACAGACAGATTAAACGGCAAAGTGACCAACAGAGCGACAGCGCGGAAGGAGGACAGCGAGGCAGGAGGACAGCGCGGCAGGAGGACAGTGCGGCAGGAGGACAGCGAGGCAGGAGGACAGCGAGGCAGGAGGACAGCGCAGCTGGCAGAGACAGACTGAGATGCCCTAGATCCAATCATGGCAGCGGGCTTAACCCATACAAATCTTTTCTGAAAGAATAGCCAATTGAGTTAAGCTATTTAGAGGACACAGCATTTCCCACTGTTTCTAAAGGAGAGATGAATGTCGGAAACTGAAATTATAATTACAATTTTCTTTTTATCATATTTGTTATGATGCTACATGTTTAAAAGAAATTGCACCCTCTTGCAATAACACTGCAAATTCGATGTAAGTGTGATTGGTGGATTTCAGTTGGTTTGGAGATCATCTTAAACATCCACAAAAACCCAAATCTATTCCATGGATTGTCAACAAGCTGTAACTAAACACAGAATCAAGGATTCTATTTATGTGATTAACAATCTTCAAAAATTCGAAATTCCCAGTCTCAGCATGTCACATTTCCTTTGTGGGATATCTCCAATACTCAAAACATGTTATTAATTGTAAAAAAGCACTGCCAAAGCGATAACCAACAGGCTTCAATGACCCCCCTTCTCCTACATAGGTGAACCCAATGCAAGGTGGAAGTTTGAGATAATCCACCCAAGCCAAACATGAGATCATCTCCTGAGAACGTTAATTCCAATTGACCTGGAGGAATCCAGCCTTAGAACGAGTCCCAGAGAGATCAGTGCCTAGTTCACCAAGTCACAAAGAAGAGAACACTCAGGTCACATACAAAATCATCCACTATCTGTGACCGGGCAACAAGAGGGCGACAAACATGCAGAGGGCGAGTAGCAAACAAGCGGCCATATTGAACATTGTTCCCAGCCTCTTACGTTTTACACACACACACACACACACACACACACAAAGCCTTAACAAAGACAGCATAAAATTAATTAACATTTTTAAATACTAATATCACCTCATTCTAATTGTAGGTGCAATTTCAAGGCTATTTCCAGATGTTAACGTGTTAGTAATATAGCCGACAACCTAACAGAGTGCAACGCAGTCACGGCACGCGTTTTAATAAAGCTAGGTAAAACAACCACACAGCTCGATCAACCGGGTAAATCCTACTTTATCATGTTGCTCTCAGCTATTCAGTTGAGGGTTGACTAATTGGTCTCTGCTCCTTTGCTTCACTGTGCATATTCACACATGGACAGACAATTCAGAAATTAAATAATTAGAAATATGAAAACACAACAACAAAATTTAACACACCATGAAATATTCACATAATTCTTAAGAAATATGGACTTATCAATATACTACTTAAAAAAAAAAAAAAAGAACATTTGCGAGACAACCCCTACTCAATAAATGTTTTGCAATTCAGATCAGTGATTATGACACAAACCCTGTTTAAACATTCTGTTTAGACTCTTCTGGGGTAACTTTTGAATAGATCAATCTTAAATTATTTCATAACATCTGAATACATTATTTCAGGTAAAAACATTTTATATTGCAGGGTATCAATCGATTTATGGTACAAAACAACAAAATATTTATTTTTATAGGTATTATGAATCACAAATAAGTTAAGGAAAAGATACAACTTATTTTAGGCAATATCACCCTGCCTTAAATTAACCAGCAATAATATAGGCCTGTTTCTGTAGGTTTTCACAAGAATATTGATTACAGAACGCAAAACTACAAAACATGTTTTGTCCTTCATAAATGCAATTCTTACACATCATATAACACATATTTATGGATGTGGGAAATAAGAAATATGAAAATGTCCTTAAACACAATCTATGAAACCCCTGGACAACGACACATAAATTATTAATCTTAATCCAGCAATTGTGTTGCTAATATTTACTTCCTATATCCTTCCTGGATCATTCCCATGTTGCAATATTTGCTTTTAAAAAGGATGTTGACACAATACTCAGCTTTCCACTGCTTACGAATACGAGCAGCACCAAAGGAGCTCGCTTGCATTTCAATCATCTCCCGAATGGCTCTAGTGGCAGAGACACATAGGACATAGCCAAATATAAAAGGCTCTGTGTCTTTGACTCTTTGACTGTGTAATAGGAACAGTGACCCCTTTTTTCCTCCTAAAGCCATGGCTCTGCCAGATCAGGTTCATCTTTAATACATGAACCATTACCTAATGAAGGCCATATTCCAGGAAGGGCAGGAACAGCCAAACCCATTACCCATCCCGGCACCCCCTACTTCTACTACAACCACCCTCTCTTTGCTGCTCCTCCTCATTTTCAACTCTTGCACCGAACAGCCCAGAGGCCATAAACAAGATTTATCACTAGCTCCGGCTGGATGGGAGAGTGGTGGCAGCACAGCACAAAGATTCCAAGTCAGAGGCAGAGGGGGGAAAGCTGTGAGCTGACTGCGAGAACGTGGAGTGGACCTGGCTGCATTTGGATGTATTAAATCAGGGTTGCCTTGTTCCATGTCTCTGTCGATGATCAAATCTGCGCTCTCAACAACAGAGCCTTGTGCCCTACACAGATCGGCAGAACGGGTGGAGCTGTAGTGCACTCCCTCACATGGGGGGAAGGGGAGAGCTGGAGCACAGCACCCCCACACTGGAACACAGTGACTGGGTAAAAGCTATGGCTAAACACAGCTGAGCAGCAAGGAATCAACAAGCATTGGGAATTTGGTTGTAGCACATTTACAAATGGATTATACGGGGCATCTCCTTTTGAAGACTTCGCCTACATTTTTGCTGATGAAGCAAGATCATTTTTCTATTAACAACACCTTAATCTCACAGAATACGACCAAAAACAAAGTACAGCTGTGTTCGTTTTTTTTTTCTTTCTGACTTGATGTAAACACATGTTGTCACAAAGAGAAAACGCATCTATGCATTTAGCTCTGGGGTACACTGCAGCCAAACACCAGGAGCTAGTGGTGATCCCTCAATAGGTCAGTTCCTGCCTGTCAATCTAATAGTTAAAAAGTCTGTCTGCTGGCATTAAGATCCAGTTGTTGTTAGAAGACAGAGTAGCAGTGAATGACACCAAGACTAGTAACCAAGTGGCTAGATAAGCAAGACGTTCAGAAACACAGCATTGCATTCACCTTGCAATCAGCATCCTCATTTGGGGAAATTACTTCAGTAGAAAAATAGCCAACGGGACATGTCAAGGACGTGTTAACCGAAACAAGGCTAGCATTCTTCACAACTATTGCAGTGACTGTAAAAAGATTTTACGTGGCAACCGATTTGTAAGAGAACGGCCATTTCTTCATGGGCACTTACTTTGGGCATAATCGAATCCCCAAAAAGAGTTTGAAAAAATCCATAAAATAAAATCAAAAAATGATGCAGACTGAAGAGCTAACCTTTCTACAGCTAAGCATATAAAGTTCCACTGATATACACACATACTCAGACAAGGACTAAAGCTTAAGGGCTAAATGCCTGCACACAGCTGTCAGTGATCTACAATCCAGGCATGCTGCAATGCCATGCATTTAGCCTTCTGTCCCCCTCTTCCCTCTAAGACAAACAGAGCTTCAGTACAATGCCTGTGTCAACTTTTCCTATCTTCACAAGTACTGACAAGTCTGGGAGTGGGTCTGCAGTGCAGTGTGACTGAAGACAGTCAGTAAACCTCACCAATGGCCATGTCTCTGAACCTCCAGCAGTCACACGGATATGTCAATCTCACAGCAAACCAAGATATGTTCCTTTGACTTAACTCTGTACCTCACGACACTACAAAAAATGCGAGTAGACTTGTATAAAGATCATTTAATGACGTTCTAAGATGTCGGTGGAGCATCAGTTACTACTACTCAATTGCCATAAAAAGCAGTGGCATTCAAACAGAATGCATTAAAATGTAACTATGTAAATGAAATATTCAAATACTAGTCCTAAGTGTATATTCACGTTACACATTGGTCGCACCGTCCTCCTGTATTCATTATAGAGACAATTTAACGATATCACTACTTTGTTTGCAAATTATGTCAATACAAAGTCGGGCTAGCTAACAATAGCTAATTAACTAAGTACAAAGCCAAAGCTAAATAGCTAGTAATGTCATAGTTGATGGCTAAGCTACCAAATTTTCACAAAAGCGTAGTCAGCTAGCTGGCTAGAAATAACGTTAACAAACCGAAGATTGAGAAGTTTGCGAACATGAGCGGGATCTAGTAGTCCACTACAAACTAAAAACATGTATATCTGATAACATCATATTTAGCAGTCGTGGCCAACTACAAAATAAATACAATGTATACAGTGACCAATGTTAGCTTGCCAGCTATCAAAGTGCGACGACTGTTAGCTACCAAGCTAACTAGCATTTTAGCTGAATAATTTCAAGTAGCTTGCAAGGAGGCTTGAGCTGCTCTGCCGATGTGTCGTTCGCTCCGTGTTTTTAGATTCATGAAAAGCTTAAATTAAACTTACCACGAATGGGTAACTTATTCTGAATCCCAGCTCTGTTCACAAGTAGGTTTTTAATCGAATGATTGGTTTAAATTAACCGAAACAAGGAATTTGATCCAACTTATTCTTTTCAGTTGTTTTCTTCACTTCCTGGTAGACGCTGCCATTTTGAATTGAAAGCAGATATTTCCGCTGTTGTCGTCACTTTAGACTGACAGTGATAATGGCCTGTTGAGCTGAGGTTTGTAGATCAGAGTTAGTATACTTTGACTTAAAAAGTAAAAGTAAGTATACAGGGAAACAACTAGTCACATTGATACCAATATTTGAAACGCAATTGTTCAATTTATATACTACAGTGAATTAGACCAAGGTGTTTGAAAAGGCTTAGATGTGAAATAAAGGTCAGTGACTACAATGCCAGCTGCTTGTAAAACTTAGAAATTTAGTTTTAAACGGATTTTATTTTATGTTCATGCTTACATAATTTCAAATTATGTATAGTAAAAGTAAGTTTCATATGTGTTTTTGTTTTGACTGAGTTGAGTTGGTTGGGTGGCTTTTGTAGTTGCCAAACAACCTCTTTAAGAAGCAACAGACACATCAGATATGTAAAATAGTACTGTGTTACAATATACACACGATTAAACGTCATTAACAAATTACATACATAAAAGAACAGAACAAATCACATGGGTGTTGCATAATATCGCACAATATAGCCTTATACTTTGAACAGAATTAATGGTCATTGCAGCATTGATAGAAATATGAACCATATATAGATTGTCCCCATACTACTGAACACAGGGGCTCGGCTCTGAAGTTTTCCAGGTGCTTTCATTTGGGCATCTATAGTCTCAGTATCAGTATAGTATCAGTGGCGGATGCTAACATTAGGCAAGGTATGCAGCCGCCCATGGCCCCAGAAGGCCTAGGGCTCCGTTAAAATTCAAACTGATATTGACATTTTAAAATATAATATTTTATTTAAATTTTTGTCGTAAGATCCTTAATCCTCAAAATGATACTTAAATTAAATCATGCCTTGAGACCGAACCCCTATCGCATCCTCTAATGGTCTGTCCCATATTGTTTCCCATGGCAGCAGCTGAAAGACCCTAGCTAGCTTATTCAGTCTGCCTGAGCCTGCTTATACCATGAAAGTGATGGACAGCAAAGTTTTTAGGCGTGAGTTTCCATAATAGTATAGCTAAGCTATTCACATTGATGACACAACGGCTACTACTTGTGTCATAAATGTGAATTGCTTAGCGGTTGTTGCTATTACTAAATATGACAGTTTGACAGTCACATAAGAAAGCACCATGCCTAAGCTGGACCATCACGAACGGCCACCAGACAGGTTACAAAGCTACTGATTCAATTCAATTTTGTCGTTATTCTAACATCCCGCATTATGATTACAATGACGCCAATGATGATTATGATGGTGATAACTTTAGTGCTACTAATCATAAATTAGAAAACAAAATAAGAAAACGGGTATGTTAAAAATGTTGCAGGTATGGGTTTAATAAAGACAATTATGTGAAAAAAATATGTTGGGGCTTCAACCAGTCTCTGCCTATAGGGCCCCCAAACTACTAAGCCCGCCACTGTCTTTTAGGCTGAGATATTGAACAATGCAGTTGGAAGAGATCCATTTGGTTACAGTAAAGACAGGCACTGACTTCCTGGTATATAAGTCTTAATTTTCCCTAGACAGGGAAACCTTATTCAGACACATTGACAAGAGACAGACATGGTGGTGCCATCTTCAAAGGTGTATCACCTTTTACTTTAGTATTTGGCTCTGGATCAGCAATTCTAATGTAGCTCAGGAGTATATGGGACACCTTTTTTCTTTTCTATTTTCTAATGAAATATCACCCAACTTGGTAAAAAAAACTGTTGGAATAGGGAAATATTAAATTATATTAAATTAATGTATTTTATTGTATGTAAAAATGAGAAATCTTCTGGCTGTTGTAGTGTTAAACTATAAACCCGCAATTCCTTTTTTAGAAATGGGGTTGTACATGCTTTTTTAGATGACTGAACATATTAGCAAAGGTTTTGAATAAATATTATTGGCAGAACACAAAACCAATAATTTTTACAATAATTAAAGTAACATTTATTTACTATTAATGAGTGTGGTTGCTCTAACAACCTATCTAAAAAGGAATTTACTAACTCTTAAAATGAGTGTCAGCTAAATCAGTTATTCTTTTCCATTACCTTAGGATAGATTACTGAGTATTATGGATATTTCACTCTTGGTTATGGTTTAGACCAGTGGTCTCAAACCGGTTCCACGGAGAGCCGAGTGTCTGCAGGTTTTAGTTTTTTCCTGTAAAATGGTTCCAGGTTCAGACCTAAATAACCAGATGAGGGTAGACCTAACCAATCAGTGACATAATTAATCAATCAAGTACAAGGTGAGAGTGAAAACCGGCCCTCCGTGGAACCGGTTTGAGACACCTGGTTTAGACAATGTATGGAATATATAAACATTTTGGAAAGATTCATTTCTCAAACTATTTCATAACTAATTGGTTGTAATTTATGTCTTTAATAGATCATCTTAAGGCATGTACAAGGCCATGCAAAACATACAAACCAGTTATGTTCACCATATATATTAATCAAACCACCTTTTCTATTTGAATGTTGAAACATTTTCTAAAATAGTTTAACCAAACCAAGTAGTAAAATAATGGCCAATATAAGTACTGCCAAAATTTTGAACACAGGAAAATTTGAGTATATTTTCTGGGTCTTTCATTTTAAGAGCAGAATACACTCCAGGACTATTCACAATATATTCACAAATACTGTGTGGTCCCAGTTCGGCAGATACGTGTATTGTAATTTAGAGTTTGGCGCACTCTGCTGAAACAAATGCGCAAGCACATGTAATGACATTCGCTCGTTAGGATGCAAAGAACTGATCATTGGCCACAACTCCAACATTTTAAGTGAGGAACAGAATGGTTCAATTTAAGAGACCACTGCAAATTTAACCGTTCTGTTGCTCACTCAAACTGTTCCTTTTCAACTTTTTGGGAAAAGAAAGAAAAATAAATGGTCCCCTTTTCCCGAGTTGCATAGGTTTGATGCGTTTTTAGCTCAATATTGTATTGTATAGCTAGTGTTTTTCACTAAAAGACTGTAAACAAATACATTCGGTTCAATTAAAACTAAATTCAGAAGCCTCAAGAACTAAGGTATAATAGTATTCGCAGTCAGTAATAACCTAAGCCCGCATTACCTAATTTACAGCACACGCAACATACAAGGAACTTGGTAAAAATACCGCATATAATGCGATTTATTTAAATCTCTGTCGAATCCGAATTGCTCAACATGTCCCAAAAGCTCCTTTGTCTTTAGTTCATTATTTCCCTGTAAATATTCTGTGTCTGCCCCCGACTTTATTTCATTAATCCACGGGCCAAAGGAGTGGTCAGACGGTAAGTATTGCTGGCTGCTTGGTGGAGGTCGTATTGTTTGAAATTTGTCGTAGAACTTATTTTAGTGAGGGATTTTAATTGTAGAGTACGGTCTGGATAAGTTTTGCTAAAAAGTTTAATTACACATTTGCTTTTTTCAGACAACAAGTTATTAAATATGATATTAATGTAGTTGTTTTTCCACTTTTGATTTTCTTTACAGTGGTCGGTGCTAATAATTTCCAGGGACCCAGTGGCTGAAGATATGGAGAGATTGGTTTTCTTGTTTTCAATGACTGCCTTTGCGGTCCTTCACTGCATGAACACGACTCCAGAGTTCCAAGAGTGAGTCAACTATTTCATGATTTATTGGGAAATGTAAATATCTTATTTTGTCAGACGCGTTTTGGGACTGATGAGAAAATATGATGAGAAAATATATATTTTCGAAAAAGCAACTTGCGAAAAAAATGTTCGGCTGTGTGTAAATAAAACCATATAAGGTGTAGACAATAGGACTCGAACATAATAATTTTGAACCCACATTTTACAAATGTTCTTAATACTTTTTGTTACCGCTTGAGAGCACTAACAGCTCATGTAACTAATGAAATTCTGCGATCGTTTTGGATAGTATACATTTACCAGTTGTGAACTCGAGGAAGAGATAGTAGGAGCTTTTGTCAGTTGATCCTTTTATCTGCTTTTCTATAGTTTGACGAACTTGTAGCATCCCCGGCGCCACGGGTGTGGATGCATAGCCCCTCCCGACAGAACTGGTTATATTTACTGTATTCACGGTAATGCACTGCCTCTTGTGCTGTATTGTTTAGTTAGTGAATTAACTGTCTCCAGTTATATATTAAAGTCTCCATTGGTCTCCTCAGAGTTGAGTAGAACTGCTTTCCGTTACTTTACTCCTTATCTATGGAACAAGTTCAAGTTAAACATTTTGGTGTCCCTTGCCCATTATAAAAATCAAATGGAGGATCAATATGATTGTCTGTAATTGTTCTTGTTGAATTGCTTTTCTTTGTTTTGTATGTTTTGAAATGCTATTTTCTTAAATTGTGTCTGTGTGCCTAACTGTGCATTTAAACATGTATACATAGGGCACAGCCTCAAATGAGATCCCGGTCTGTTTTCCCTGTAAAAAAAAAGTTAAGTTAAAATAAATAAAATATGACATTGTGGAATTTGACAGTGGTTTCCAAAAGTGCACATGTTTATTATAGTCCCAGTCATGCACAGCTGATTCAACTTATCAAGGAGTTATCACATCCTCATTGATTTGAATTAGGTATGCTTGTCCTGGGAGTCAACACAAATGTGTGCTGTTGGGGGTTCCCCAGACCCGGAGAGAGGAACCATAGGACTGGACAGACTCATTGCCTAAATTCTTTATGAGAACTACTGATGGTACAGCATGCATTCTCTTAAACTACTTACACAGCATATGATAGCTATTTTATTAATAACGTTTTGTCTTTACATCCACCTAAGAGCATTTCCTCAGGAAGTTTCAACAGTTGTCAAAAGTGGGAGCTTAGGGAAAATAGATAGGCTCTTACTAATTAGCTCTCATTTGGCCAGCTGCTCAAGTGGATTTGTCCCATTCATATTAAGTAAATGACCACAATCCTGCTTACAAATTGTTACAAGAGTAGCATTAGGCTCCACTGACTTAAGTTGAACACATGGACGAAAACATTGAGCTTGGTGGAATGTTAAATAAAATGGAAACGGTTGAAACAGGGAAGTTGCTGGGTTGGTCAGCGGCCCATTAGATAGCACGGTGTTTTGCTGCTTAGACATTGCATGGATCAATCAATTGTTGCATGATGCATTATTCTCTTTCATCAACTGACTAGCCTCTACCTAGGCTATTGCACACAACAAATATGAGCAGGGCTGGTTGTATGCGTGAGGATTATATAGTCCCTGCATACCAGTCTGGGTTACCAAGCTCCCATTTGAAGGACCATATTATAAAGAATCAGTATTTATCTTTAGACTTTTTGCGAATCAAAATACTGTGAGGTGTGGCATGACGTTAAGCAACATCTCTGATGTTTGATGTAATATATACTAACACCTATGCCCAGCTAAAAGTGTTAAAAAAAGGTTTTTCTTCCAATGTTTTATCATTAGATTTTAATTAAACATGATTGGGTCAGCAATGTCTCAGCTAGGAAGCTGTTCCATGTTGCTGATGGCTAGCCACACCCAATGAACTGAGCAAATGTAGCTCAAAGTCATAGTTGTATAACATACCAAAAACGGTTTTAAGAAAATGTTTCTCATTACCGACGATTCTGCAACGTAACCCATGTTTAATCATACTGAATGCTAAATGGATTCCTGACCTATATAAATCCTTGACAAATCTTTAATCATGTGGAAATAAAGTAATACCCTTGTCTGTGTGAATTCCAATTGCCTGAAGATTAGCCAATTCAGGCATTTATTGTGTAAAACTCATGTGATGATGAAATTCAGATTATATGGTAATGGATAAAAAAAAATTTGATTAAAATGCAAGTCAAAAGAGGCTTGTGAAATCAGACAGACCATATAAGGACATGTCTTTGACACCTATGGCAATTGCCAACTGCCTTGGTATTTCTAAATCTATCTTTTGTCAATCCCCAGCCTTGTCCCCAGTGTTGTCAGTAGATGTCAGTAGTACTTGGGTTAAGATATACTCTCTCCAATGATGGCAGTTACTGTTTATCAATGTTTCGCCAAGCAGTCTGCCCTAGCAGACATAAGTACAATAAAGTAACATAAGGATAGTGTTGACTACTTCATCCTTGCCATTGTTTTATTCCTCAGTTCATATTTCTAATTTCAAGATGACATTTCTAGAACTTATTGAGTGTGGACTTTTTACAATCAATACAGGCTTTGTGAGAAGTTTGATTAAGTGCCTCTGACATACAATATGCTTTTTGTTCTGTTGTCTTTGCAAACAAACTATATTATGTGCATAAATCTTCCATTGCTGACGCATTGAGATGCAGCCAGAGAGCTTTCTTTTGGCCCCACTGCATTTGTTTGTCTGCCATGACCACGTTATACATTTGGAAGGGAATTCATTTGGTTGACATGGAGACATAGATTTTTCCAAAACACAGCAACTTGGTGTGTTGTGGTTTTGCTGATGTCCCTGCTGATTGCCATCTACAGTACACCTGAGACTAAGACTAGGGTTAACTGTGTCAATTTGGTGATGTTCTCTGGCGTTGATTTTCTCTGGCGTTGCTGGGAGAACCACATAAAACATACAAAAAATGTACATATTTTGTAATGTCGCTGATGTTGTCGTCCTTAGTTAGACTGCACCCTAAGATGGGCGACGTTCCCTTCATTTGTGAATTGAGATTTGATCTCTAGACCAGAAGTACAGTGCCCCACTACTGGTCCCTCTGTACCATTTGCTGTAGCATCTGAGTCTGTCATCCAAAGATTAATCCTGGGACCAACCTTCAGATTTATAGGCAAGCCAGTAGTGGGATGGATGGTGCTTTGCTCCTGGGAACCACCATCCCAATGGCATTAGGGATCCGTCTTCTTTTAGAAGAACACCACCGGCTCAGGCGTAGCAACTGTTGACAGCTTGCAGCTTGGGTCAATACAACAGTTGTTTTCTACTGGCGTCACATTTGAGCTGACCATTTAGACTTTTATATGGCTGGAGAACAAACCAACAAGCCAGCCGTTTGTCTTCACTGAGAGATCCATCGGTCGGGTTTGTCCTCGTGTAGCTGATAACATTAGCACGTATTCTAAAACTCACTTTCAGAAGAACCCTAACAGAGTGTACAGGAACTTCCCCGGTTCCCAGGCTCTCGTCACAACAGCAGCCCGGTCTGCCTAGCTCAGCCCCATCTGGATGTATGTATTTATCACTGCAGTAGACTCACATGCTTTGACAAAAACTAGAACAGAATGAAGCAGACCGTCAGAGGGAGAGAACTTTGAAAGAACGGTTTACATGACGCCTCAATGCACTTTGGGTACAATCAAACTTTTTCCCAATTTAAGTGTGTCTCTTTTTTCTTCCAATTGCAGCCCTCTGGTGATACTACAGATTGGTATTGCAGTGTTGATCGCTGTGTGGTTCTTTTACTTCATCATCACCAGACGTAACCCTCCCAAAGACATCCTGTTTTATGGTATGGACCAATATTTGAACATGATATAGACAATTGATGATGATGATCATTTTTATACATGAAATATAGGTGTCTAGTAGTTTTACATTGTTCGTTATTGGTTAAACAAAGCACCAATACATGTAAACACTGATCCTTTTATGTAAAATGATTTTATCAATGATATAGTCATGGCGTACAAAAGTCACATTCCAACCTCAGATTTCTAGAACATTCTTGTCTTCAAGTGAGTCGTGTGAATTGTTTTCATTGTTCCGTTCTCTTATGCGTAAAGCAGCTTATACGGCTCAAGATCTGCTTACACGGAGCAAAGCTGAAACCTAGACTAGCATTAATGAGTTATGGGTGATGACACATGGCATGTTACTCTCGTTCTTACGACACGACTGGTGTAGGAAAGCCGTAACAGGAAGCCAAGTGCACGTGAACATCCCAGTAAAGCACATGACTTACCAAGTACTTATAATATCCAACATCAACAGCGCATTATAACGTAGGACGAAAACAACACCGCCTGTAAATTGAGACTTGGGCCTCAGAGTTGACATGTCAAGGCATGTGATGCCAGGCATCTTGATTCTGTATTAGGTTCTTGCTTTCACACCTGCATCTGCCAGGTGTTCTGTAGCGCTCCATGGGCAGCCCTCTTCAGCAGACGTTTCTGGGGGAGGAGGGATCAGTCCAGAGCTTCCTGCTGTGACAGAGGAGGACAATCCCTTCTATCTTACCTGTTAGACGTCTTAGATAAACCAGACCCCTACAGAGGATTAACAGGCCACGGGTATCAGGAGGGAGACGGAGAGAACGCGTGTGTATCTGCGGGGTTTATCAGAGGACAGCAGCAGCAGCCAATAGGGGAGATAGGAAGGCAAGCAGGATTGGTGTCTGAGCCGTTACACACAGTCGACTTACAAGGGCGTTTGACAATACACGGGAAAGACAATCCTCCTAATCCAGCTAAGACATCGGATGTGAACCCTATACCAAAAAAAGGGAGTTCACGGAACTCTAAATGCCTGTGAAGATACATGTCCTAGCTCTAAGTGCCCATATGTCCAAAATACGAAATCATATACTGTACTATATAAATCTCTGGTAGTAAGGGTTAGTGTCTGACCGTTTCCTTTAAAGAAACAATGTTGTCTATTGGTAACACGTTACTAGCCACTAGCCACTTTGACTAAGCTTGTCTCTGCTGTCTCCTGTCCATTATCCCCTGTTAGTCATCTGGGGTTCCAGGCTCCATGTTGGAAGAGGGACAGAATGGCCCTCTGCCCTTAGCCTTAGGAAAACCCAACATACGTTTTCCTTCAGTTGCCTCCAGCAGTCGGACATCATTATTTCCCCCCACAGCCAAAGAAAATCAATAGCCGGTTGGTTGGAGAGAAATATTTTAAACACAGCGCGACAAGGGCTTAAAACAAAAGAGTTGAGGTGGTTAGATGGGTGACTGTTTCAGCTTTTCACAAATCTAGAGTGGTTTGAGATGTCTTTGTAAGCAGCAATAGTGTTCATATAGCTAGTTAGTGTTTTGAAGAGCCAGACAAAGCAGCTTGGGTAATAATTACTCCTAGAAAGTGTTACCTTTGACATAAGTCATAATAAAAATGAAAAGAATGATACCTAAAATATGCTACTCCACATAATGAAAACCCTTTTCTCCTGTGTTACATGAAATCCTCAGTAATGTAGTATGGCAGAACTGAATGTTTGTATTGTCTTTACAGTGTTTGCTGAATTTTCCTTCACTTGTGTCATTGACATTGTGAGTGCTTTAGAACATGATGGATTTATTTCTGGGTTCATGGATTTCTACCAGAAAACGGTTAGTCTGAACATTCTTCATATAATGACTGAACATTGTGCTCAAATTAATTTTCTTTTTTAGATTGTGTTTGCTGTGTCATTGCCTTTGGGTTAATGAGTGCATTTGTGTGTTGCAGGGAGAGCCCTATCTGGGCACAGCCTATGGCATCATGATGTGCTACTGGGACGGAATAGTGCACTTCATCATGTACCTCATGATGATACAATGTTTATGGAACAGGTGCGTGATGTTAACCTTGTCACCTTTGTCTTTCAATGGAAATCTGAAAACCACATACACTGTACTTGAATTCTGATCAGCAGTGATTGTATTGAATGTTGTAGTTAATTAATCTGGGGAGCCATAATAATTCAAGATAATAAATACACACAAATATTGACATACAGTATATTGTACACACCAAATATGTTAAATGTAGGCCAAGTTGTAAGTTTTTTAGGATATGATCAAATGAACACTCCGAAATAGTGGGCATTATAATACTCTTTTCTTGTGTATAAGAAAACCTGTAATTATTTGAATATCTTTGGTTAGGATGGTACTTCATGCCGTTAGCATGATTATAGCCACATCTCTGTTCATCTTGGGCTCTAGAACATATTATCTGCCAGTCAGTTCTGTGTGTTCACACTGAGAATTGTAAGAAGGCAAAGGGACATAAATAATACAATTCTATTTTGGAGTTAAAAAACAGTGAGTTATACATAAAACAGTTATTAAACATGTGTATTATTTGAAGAATAATTAAAAAAATAAACTGTACCTTATACATACTTATAAAATATGCTGGTGGATCTTTGATATAGAGTTTTTCCACTGATTTGTTTTTAAAATTGCATTAAATGAAGGTTAAAACAGCAAAGGAAATCCACTGTGAAGATATGGCCAACTAAAAGGTTTTGCTTTATCTTGCTTAAGACCCACAAAAGGCTACTTTACTAGACTAGTCTACAGTAAAGAAATCATTGGTAATATAGGAATATTGTTTGCAGAATTTCCTTTGCTTGAGATGGCTAGAAGACTTTAATTGGATGCACAGTAACATCTCAATTACCATTTTATCGGAAAATCTTAATTACAGTTTTTTTGTAACATTTCTTCCACATTTTTGTAGTGACTTCATTGAAAGACATTCAATTATATTGGTGTGGAAGAAAATACTTACAAATGGAAATTGCCTTAATGGTGCATACATGTTCAATATCCAATTGCTCATTAATATCTGTATTGGTGGTATAGCATAATTTAACAATTTCTTTTCATCTCTCAGCAAGTCTTATCGCACCCTTGGGCTTTTATGGGCTGGGTCCTTGTTTGCAAACATGAGTGTGTTTGTGACAGGAATTGTTGTAGGTGAGTGTCTCATTTCCCACTCCCATATGCCCCAATACAGAATGAATCATTGGTACATCTGTACAGCCCTGTTGCATCAGTGTCGTAGTGTAGGCTGCCAGAACAATGCACCTGCCAAAACCAGGCCCAAAGCATCTGTTCTGTATGTTTCAAATTACATAGGGAAGTGCGGAGGATCAAACTAACCGACAGTGTGTGTTCACATTGTTTCGTATTTTAGCTGTGTTCAATGATGCCCTTCAGTAAGGTTAATTACCAGGTGTATACATTTTCTCTATATACGTTAATTACCAGGTGTATACATTAAATCTATAGAAGTTAATTAAGTTAAATATTTCTCAGGATGAAATTCTCTTTATGTTTTTATACCGGGTAGGTAAATTTGGCTCAGATATCCGTCCAGCCTTCTGGCTCAACATGCCCTTCCTAATTCTTCCTATATGGGGAGCAATCAAGCTGTTCAACAAGCCCAAGAGTGGGCCCACCCTTGGTGGATACAAGGTAAGATGGATCTACTGATTGATGCGAAGTGTGTTGGGCCTGGATATTTTCTTGGCCTTGTGATCAGACCAGGGACTGTGGTTGTCTTGGTCAGGGAAGACTTGTGGCTCTTATAATCCTATATTGTCTTCAAATATCCTGTCAGTATTGTATATCTCTTGCTGTTTGTCTAAAGAAGCTTGTTCTATGCCTAGGCCCACTATGATCAGAGTTTTAGTCTCATCTGGAGACCTACAGACCTTCTCCTGGTGCTGCTGCTTCTAGGGGCCATGGCCTTCACACTCTTCAGAGGCTTGGTGAGACAGAAGGGCCTGAATACACCATTGGAAAAACACGCTCAGATATCCTATACAAACGGTCATTAGGATTGGCCAAGTACATCAATTTTAGCAGGGCACAAGGAGTCTTATAGATGTGATTCCCTCATGGACTCATCTGTCTTCGTGGTAGTACATGTTTTCTTTATTAGTCATAGGTTTACATGTTCTGCATGGATTCCATCCTGTCATGTGGTCGGTGTCATGCGATTGGTGTCATGTGGTTGGGGCCAGGTGGTTAGTGTCACGTGATTAGTGTCATGGGGTTGGTGTCATGTGCCTCTGTTCTAGCAAAATATACATATAGTATTTACTTGCTCTTGCATTCTTTTTGAATGGGATTTCATTCAGTATTCTTACCTGTACTGTCATGTTCCCATGTGACCAGACGCGGTTTCGACTCCACATTACCACAACTGATCCTATAAATATTTGCAGTAGTTTCTGCTGTGTCCTTGCCTTGATAATCATGTTGTAACCTTTCCAATTTCTGTGTATTCAGGTAGCTCTTGACTCCCCTCTAGAGGCTTGTTCCACATACCTCCGCCACTACGAACCCTATATTAAGGATCCGGTGGGCTACCCAAAGGTTACGGTGGGTACCTCAGCCACAGAGACAGTGGCATTTCCTGTCTATTTGTAGTGAACAACATAATAGCTAGCCACTTCGGAAACATGTGAGTTGGAGTTGCCTTTTACGCCCGCCCAGTTGCTCGGCACTCTGTCTGTCTTACAAAAGAGATGTTTGGGGCATTTTTCATCATTAGGCCACAATGAGAGGGGTGACTGGCTGGGCTGGCTCATGTTTTCCATGATCGTGGTTCTGACTGGTCCCGTCTGAGCACCAGAGGTCTCTCCATGCGTTGGGGGTGGTTGGTTTATTTTCGCTAGGGTTCTTAGCCTAGTCAATAGGTTATCAAAAGACCTTGTTTTGGCTGATGTCCAGTCACAGCGGAGAAGCATCGATCTTCTCTGCTGCGCATGCTGAAAATGTGATAAGGTAATCCCCCTTCCCCTGGGACGCCCATGAGTGATCAGTGGGAGAGAGTTTGTGTGTGTTATGTTTCTGTGTATGTATGCATTTACGTATGTGTTCTAGTTGGCTTGTGTGTGTGTGTGGCGGGGGGTGTGCCGTTAGTCTGTTCTCTGTTCCTGTGGTGCCTGATGACCTTTTTAATCATTGATGCTGATCAACCACAGCAGCCAGATGACCTGGTGCAGCACACAAATACTCTCCCTCAAGGAATTGAAGGGCAATGTGTGATTGGCTCTCAGCCTCTGGGCTCAATTCATTAGGATTCATCAGCACCACAGCTCTAGGACAAAAGCCACGGTTCAAAGCTATAATTTGATGCCATTACTTAAGGGTCTACCTGACTCTTATGTTTCAAATTAGTGCAACTGACAGTCAATGTAATGACCTCTGTGTGTGGACCTGTGTATTCATCCCCTGTGGGCGTCGTGAAAATGTGTGTGTGTCAGCATTGGTGTGTGTGTGTGTGAGCGTTGCCCACGCAGGTATCCGCAGCACAGTTTGTATTCTGTGCGAGTAAGTGGACCGCATGAAGGGTCAGGGCTGTGCCATTGGGCGAACCCGCCAGAGTCCCAAACAGCTCTCTGACACACTCGTGCTGTGTTGTAATCCCATTCGCAGATGCTCCACTTCATGTTCTACTTGCTGCCAATGCTGGGGGCCTTCGTCTATGGACTCATAGTGCCTGGCTGCACATGGATGCCCGACTGGACTGTGTTTGTTGCTGGTGGCGTTGCCCAGGTAAGATGTGGTTACAACGTCAGCTACAGTTCTCACAACACACTATGCACAACACACTATGAAACATGCCGTCATCAGACCTGCAGTCTTAGCTTAGCGTTCTAGGCATCGGAGTGCCTGGTACTCTGCTTGTTGACTAGTCCCTGGCTTGGCCCTGTACACTTAATACATACAGTTATCCCAGAACCCCCCTAAATCATCCCACTATTATCAGTTCTAGGATTTCTAGCAGTTCTCCCATTCTTCTATCCAACTGTAATTACTTTTTAAAACAACAACAACCTACTAGGCTCATCCCACAGACGCCTGTTTCCTGTAATCAGACAACCGGCGTTTGGTCTTTCCATGGGACTAATGGAGGAAGCCATCAAACAAGACTGTGATCAAAGGCCACCCATGTATAGCCCTTACTATCGTCCCCAACATGGGGAAAGGCCTGCCACTGGGCTCCAGCATTTCTAATCAAAAGACTGGGATAGCTGCATCTCTTGTCCAGAGCAGCATGTTTTCTCTTTGTGGCCTAGTTTTGGAGTGTCTACTGTACATTGCTGGATGCAGATACTAATGACTGTTGGCTTTAAGGGAAGCAACACATTGCGTTAAAAACAATATGAGCAAGGCTGTTGTTAAGGAAAAGAAATGGAAAATCAAATGAGAGGTCAACTGTGAATACATATATTGGCAAGTAATGAGAAGATTCAATAATTATGTTACTTACAGCTAGGGATTTAATTAAAATATGTTTCATTGGCAGGTGAGTTTATTGGTAGTATTTGCCTTACAGTGAGCTGATCTTTCAATGATTTTTGGAGGCACGATTAAATAGCCAACACCTTTGGCCTCCTGTTCAGAATAACAAAGGTCCCGTTCTGGTCCTCTGTCTCCTAATATAGTGCCAATGGACCCACACTGGGGCTTCCTTCCACCCGCGCACAGTGGCCCCATTCCGGGTCCCAGATGAGGCCTGCTGGGCGGTACTGGCAGCCAACCTGCTGTACGCCGTGGTTCCTCTGCTCGTTGCCTGGCGCTGCACCAGCAACATCAACTTCTTCCTGACCGTCAGTAAACTGCCTGGCATGGAGGGAATGCCCTGGGTACCCGATGCCAACACGCTGGTCGAGAAGAAACGCAACTGAATTGTTCGCACCAATCAAGTGACGAATAAAGATATGCCAATAAACGTACTTTACAGATTTTAGTAACATGCGTAACACACGCGGTAGAAGATGAAGGGGAGGACGTAATCGAATGAAATGAAGTGTATCGTCCGGAGCACCTAGTTCTCTGTGACCAGGACCCGGTTATTAAACGACCCTGCTGAACAACACCCTCCTCGTCACCTTTACTTTATGCAAACAGGCGTATTGGCTACCAAACCGGTTTCCCCCCGCTTTCAACAGAATCTGGAGTTCCTCCAGAACGGGTCAGGCCAGTCAAGTCGTCCTTAGATACGTTTCATCGTGATGAGAACAAATTCATGCAGGGAGAGAGAAATAAGGGGAGGGCTTTCATTTTCCGTAAGATTGAGAACAAGCATCTGAGTGGTGTTCATTTATCCAGCTGCCACTTACCATCAGGAGAGGCTGATTGGCCAGCCCGTCAGGGTGTTGTTGTGGAGGTACGTTTCATTCAACACGAGTCGTCATCACTCAGCCCTGGTGGAACACGGATCATTACAGGGCTGTCTTTCTCCCTGACTGCCTGCCCTTTGGAAGGAGTGTTTGCTCCACTTGTTCAGCCTAATAGGTACACCCGGGGAAACCAGGCAGCTGTTTGCCAGCCTGAGCCCTGATCTGCATGTGTGGTGCATTACGTTCCGCTCCATCACGTTGGCCTGCCGCAATGAAATCAGCCAGTCCTGGGAAACTTTCTGTGCACGTTCGTATGTAATATCTCAGACACAGATCTAGTTTTGAAGACATTTAGGTAAATGATTTTTGAAATGCCACTGGTTTTGGCGGGGTTAAGTGACGGAGCAATGAGACACAGAGTTATTTTACTGATTAACCACAGCTCTAAATGCCGCTATACTAAATGTATCTGATTTGGCACAAGGGGATCATTTTATCATTGGTGCGGGGTGTCATGGTTACTGTTTTTGTAATAACTCTGACAATATTTTTTGTTGTCATGGCTAAGGCGATGTACTTATATGACACAGTTAGCCCTTCTATCGTTTCTCTTGTTAAGTAATGTTATCATTTTGCCTTTGTGCAGGTAGGCCAGTACATATTGTCTCTCACACTATTCAGCTGATATTAAAATACCTAAATAATGCCCCGGCTGTAGTATATTTGTCTACTTCTATTTCCCTCATTGTACAGACATGTGAAGAAATTAGGACAGCCCGTGAAATATTTTGTTCTTTTTTAAGAAATATCGACCAAAAATGTAATATTTATCTATAGATATTGTTTGAAAGAAGATCAAATAATAATAAGTCCATATTTCTTAAAACATAGCTAACTATTTCATGGGGTCTCTTAATTTTTTCACATGACTGAATTTTTGGCTTATGATTCAAAGGACATTTATCAATGCCAACATATCTAAACATGTATGTAATCATATTTACATCAGCTGACTTCATACATTGATGACAACGAAGTGAACTATAGAAAAAGCTATTCATTCTTCAAAGAAAAGAAATACTCCCAATTTGCAGGCATAATACATCATAGTGGACATCTTTTGTTTTACATTTTTTAAATGTTTTAAAATGTAAATGAAATGCCCTTTCCAAAGAGAGGCGGTGCCTCATTACTATTCAACACAGTTATAATGAGTTATTTAACAAGCTTAAATACAAACTCTTCACCTCTGTCTCTCGGCCTCTCATTCACAATTACACTGCGCGAGGGACAAACTGAGTTGTGCGCACACACACCCACACTGGCTAATCCAATTAATTATCCCTCAGCAGCTTTTCCGCGCTGATGTGTGGCAACGAAGGACTGCTTGCACATGCACTCCCTGTGACAGACCTCAATCAAAACCAGTACTCTCGATACAGCTACACCCATATGGGAGCGAAAGGAGCCACTGGGAATATGTGCAGATGTCTGCTCATCTGTGTGGCCCCAGGAGAGTTGTGGTCTATATTTTAACTGCGTGGTTGAAAGAGGCTGCAACCTCCACTCAGTGCAGTACCCTGCAGCTACATAACAATTCACCAATGACAAACATGAGGTTGCATCAAATATGAAGTTATAGTAAAGTGATGCAAACTGTACGATGTTCCAAACTAAGACCTGGCAGCAATGACATTGTACATGTGCATTGAGTTAACTTAGCAAACGCTCTTAAAGCAATAACGATTCAACATTTGGCATCATTCTGATCCCAGAAATGTGAATGTTGACTCTTATACACTATTATACGTTATTTGAAGAGTTTATATATTATGCTGCTAAGAAAGGTTCTGTTGAGACACAATCAAATACAAAAACACTTTGAACGCAGGCCGGACGCTTCCAGAAGAGCATTGGAGTGGTCAGACCCTGATGGTGGACAAGAGGGCCTGGCTCGCCATCTCCATTCTAGTTCATCCCAAAGGTGTTTGATAGGGTTGAGGTCAGGGCTCTGTGCAGGCCGGGCAAGTTCTTCTACACCAAACTCATCCAACCATGCCTTTATGGACCTTGCTTTGTGCACTGGGGCACAGTCATGGCCATCCCCAAATTGTTCCCACAAAGTTGGAAACAGAATTTTCCAAAATTTCTTGGTAAGCTGAGTCATTAACATTACCCTTCAGTGGAATTAAATGGCCCAGTTCAAACCCAGAAAAACAACCTCATAGCATTATCCCTCCTCCACCAAACTTTACAGTTGGCACAATGCAGTCAGGCAGGAAATATTCTCCTGGTATTTGCCAAACCCATCCATCAGACTGCCAGAACAGGTTTCCAGTGCTCCTGAGTGCAGTGGTGCCATGCTTTACACCACTTCTATCCGGCGCTTGGCATTGTGCTTGGAGATGTACGGCTTGCATACAGCTGCTCGACCATGGAAACCCATGTCATGTTAATGCCAAAAGAGGTTTGGAACTCTGCAGTTATTGAGTCAGCAGAGCGTTGGTGACTTATACACACGATGCGCCTCAGCACTCTTTGACCCCGCTCTGTAACTTTATGTGGTCTGACACTTCGTGGCAGAGTTGCTGTGGTTCTTAAACGCTTCCACTTTGCAATAATACCACTTACCACTTGGAATATCTAAGACTGAAGACATTTCACAAACTGACTTGCCAAGGTGGCATGCTATTACAGTACCACGCTACAATTGAGTCAGCTCTTTAGAAAGAGTAATACTAACCCTATCATACGATGGGTTGACAGATGTGTCAGCCTTTTATGACAGGCGACTGTTAGAAAAACCTTCTCCTCGGACTAAACTTTATTGCAACAATTACGTTTAGCCAACTCAGTGTTATCGCATAATTTTAAACCTAAACACCAGCAACGTGTCAAAGCCATAATACCACTTAAATTGGAAATGTAATATTAAAGATGTTTTATAGTTTACCGATTGACAGGCTACATTGAATTGCTCTGGCGCGTTCTTGTAGTGATTTACGCTGTGCTGAAAATAAGTAATCGCGTGCGGGACAGTGCAATTAACAAATCCTGCCCAGCATCAGCAGTTCCCCTGCATTGCCCAAATCTAACGGCAACGTACAGAAAGGGTGTTATGCTATCAGCAGGAGAGAGGATGACTCAAGTACTGCACCACACCACTAACAGTCCGGCTGGAGCAAACGACAAACGGCATATCTAACTCCAGGCATATAAAGATTTTTTTCAGAGATAATGGTAAGTATTTGAGTGGCGGAATGAGTTGGCGCAGCATGCAGTCTTTTTACTGCATGGAATTACAGTAACCTTGAATATGTTGTTGCCTGGACAAGCCGACTGTTGCGAAGCCTACAGCGCAGCATGCGGAAGAGACGATAGTGTCGCAGGCATGGTTATTTCTGTTTAGCTGCATAGAACTATCTTGTTATTAGCAATACCAGACAACTAAAATGTTTAATATTACAGAGATAGCTGCCAAATAACTTCATATTTGTCAGAAACTTTATTACATGCAGGCTATCACTGATTTAATATTCCGCTGCAACATTGCTTTTTCAAATGAAGGCAATCATTATTTGCTCCAACACTCAAGCATAGAGGACCATTATAAAGCGGCAAATCAGCCCAATTTTCTTTGACGTTTAATGCCGGGTTAACTAGGTGAAGTTAGTTTCATACTAGACGTTCAGTTTTTGCTTTCAATAACTACTAGCCCAAGTCAAGCTTTACTATGAAAATGACGTATTTTGAATCAGGAGCATGCAAAAAGATTCTAACTTTTTATTTTGTCAAAATATCAAATTTCAAATGAAGATAAAGTATTGTAAATCCAATACAAGCTGTAACCAAATCTGGGCCATGCCTCGGAAAATGATACATTACGACTCAGTTAAGGAAGTACTACAATCCACATTTACGAACTTTTTATATTTAAAAAAAATTTGGACATTTCTATAAAGAGTATGTCATGACTATGAAAATGACTATAATACATACATTTCAATATTACAAATTCAATAGGTTCTATGAAATGTGTTACATGAATATAAGAACAAAATTTTTTGACTACATCCCCTGCTTTAATTGGATAAAACATATGGAAATATCTCCTACAAAAAGTGTGCCATGACAGTGAAAATGGTTCTAAATCAGGGATTTAGGAACTACAATCCACAGCCTTTATTCTTTGAAAATGTCAATATTTGAAACAAATATATATGTATTTGGGAATTCAGTAGCTTTTATAGAAAGTATCCCATTATTGTAAGACACATTTTTAGAGAGGGGATTTAAAACTAATAAAGAAACAGTGCAAAATAATATTGTTACTTTTTCAAATTTGAATTTTATCTCTCAAATAACCAATATTACATTTATAACTTAAATACAGACATATTCTTTACAACATTGGAAATACAGGAGCTATTTCACTTTTACATTTTAATATTTGTTGACGTTTTGCAGGTTACTTATCGAAACAACTTGATGACATTGGGCTAGTATGTGACCAGTATCATCCAGTATTTTTATAACTGTCCGTCTCCATGCTAATGGATAATTGTAAAAATTTAAAACATCTAGTAGTGGTTGTAATCAGTCTACAAACGTCATTACATTCCTGGTCCTATTGTTGATAACACAGCTACCTTCGCAGACAATCACTGAGACAAATTTGGTGGCTGTGTAACCTGTCTGAATCTCTTGTTCTCTTTCAAAAGTCCACTACACGTTTCGTAACCCAAAATCAGTGAAGGCCAGCGACACATACATCCTTAATTCTACACTACTATATGTATATTAGTTTGACATGATTATAACACTGAAGTTCAAGTTAGAAAACTAGTGCAAACCAGTCAGCCACCGAGACCTTGGTCCAAACTGGAGAGAGAAAGCCCTGCACCGGTGACACGTGAAAGGCTAGCCTCCAACCCTCTGCCCAACACCACGTAAGCAGACGAAGCTGACAAACCAGGGCTGGCATTGAACACGTGAAGGACTGCAAATGCCACAGAATTGTAGTTCCGCTATTCACAGATTCAGAATAGATAATTTCATAGTCATGGCACACTATCTGGTGGAGCTATCTCATTTATATTTGACAGATTGGACTCACTCTGACCCCATTCAGAATATGTCATTTCACAGTTATGGAATGCTTGACTTAATAGCGTTTGAAGAGAGAAAACAAATGTCCTCTCAATGTCCAGAATAAAACTCAACATTTCATACAATCACCTGTAGCTGGTGGAGCATAGCACTATCAATTCCCAGGTTTTGGGTTGGATGTTTTAGTTGGACTGCTGAAAATATTCACTGACTAATATGCAAACCGATTATGCGCTTCACTACATCCTTATCACTCACATACTGCACTGCATTCCCATAACAGAACAGTGGGAAAGGATTTCTGATTAACTTTATTTAGGAAGTTCTCCGGCTGTAGTTCGAAGTGGTGTTAGAGGTCCCGCTTCCATGTTATGATTTATTAACTAGCCATTAAGGCCAAAATGCCTTTAGGCCCATTGGGCAACCCATCACCCTGATTTGTCCCTCCCCTCCTTTCCCCCCCCTGTTTCTCCCTTCCTGCCCCCCCCCCCTCTTCCTGTCTCTCGCTCCCTCCCCCCACCTGTCCCTCCCGCTCTGTCCCTCCCTCCTTTCAGCTGGTCGTACTCCCCTTGTCCTTGGGGACAGTGACCTGCTTGATTCTAGCCTCGGCCCTCGCTGCATCCTCCCTTCCTACAAATGTTGAGAAAGGAAGGAGGAAAGTTGTTCACGTACTCGGTAAGATCCATCCCTCTTCCATCCCATTAATTTTACAGGACATTACGGCAATTCAATTGTTTGTTCACACTGAAGAGGGGTCTAAAAGGGCTGTTGTCTGTTTCGAAAGTGACTTGCCAAATATTATATCTCCAGGATTATTGGCAGACAACCTTGGAGAATTGTAATTTTCTACAATTCGGTAGGGGTCCATTTTCTGTCTCCTTAAATGCCAAGCCAGTTTATTTGGACTCTGAGAACAATGTCCATGCAGTAAAGAAGACTTTCTGATTGTAAACATTTTGAAGGCTTCATAATACACAGAAAGAGAATCAGTCTTACTTGTTGCTCAGTAACCCTGAGAGAAGCAGACTCATACAAATCCAGGCTGAAATGAGCCATTCTAACAAGTAGTCGTCTACTCGTTGCACCATACTAGTGAACAGGAATCTAAAACAACTGGGAAAGTGTCAGTATAGTTCCGCCTACTTGCTAAATTGATTGCCAGGCTAAATTGTGGACTGAACACGGGTAGAAAGGTGGAGTCTGTGCAACAATCTGAAATGAAGGTGAGCCTAGGTTGTGTCACAGAACAGGTCTGGGATCTGGTCTTCTGCAACACAGGTGGAAATGATACTATCAAAATCATACACAGCAACCATGCTGACCGTATAACTCAAGTGTGGATGGTTTCTGTAACAGTAACAATAACTGTGTAGAATTCCTATTTTCCTCCAGAGGATGACACAGGGGCGGTAATCGTTCAGACTGCCCCTGGCAAAGTGATCACCCACCGGGGAGGCTCCATCACCCTGCCCTGCCGCTACCACCATGAACCTGAGAGCTCCGACCCGAACCGCATCCGAATTAAGTGGACCAAGGTGACAGACGCACTGGTGTTTGAGGACGTGTTTGTAGCCCTGGGCCTCCAGCAGAGGGTGTTTGGGTCGTACCGGGGCCGTGTATCCCTGGAGCAGAATGGACCGGGGGATGCGTCAGTCATCATCCACAACATCACCCTGGAAGACTACGGCCGCTACGAGTGCGAGGTCACCAATGACATGGAGGACGACACGGGCTTCGTCAACCTGGATCTGGAAGGTCAATGATCATATCCAAGTTAGCTTGTTACAACCAAACATCTGTTCGTTGTTTTGCAATTCCCCCCCCCAACCAGATCCACTGGCTTTCCTTTAATGTGATTGGTGGAATGTCCGTGGGTAGAGTGTGGTTTCATGTGTCCTCGGAGAGCGTGTGTGTGTGATTGAGTTTCCAGCAAGCGTGTTTGTAGTTTGAGTTTCCATGGTAAGAGAGTATGTGGTAAAATTTTGCCATGGAGAGTGTGTTGTTGAGCCTGAATGGAGAGCGAATGAGTGTGTCCATGGAGAGTGTGTGTGTGTGTGAACAGTGAGTGGGTATGGATAAGAAGTGTGCATTTGGCCAGTCTGTTTCAATAGGCCTCTACGGTGCAGATGA
>JACXGK010001318.1:0-72627 GCA_016801125.1 Novumbra hubbsi | reverse complement strand
CAGGACAAGGTCTTCTGGGCCTGTTACTCCACAGGTGTAGGCCGAGACCTCGCGTCCTTCTAATTGAACCGCAACAGGAGACAAGGAGAGTTGTTAAAGGGTGCATTTTTTTAGAGTTATGGAGGAGAGCATAGAGTTATGGAGGAGAACTAGCCCTGCTCCCCCGGCACAATAATATAGCAGCATAAAACTTTTGTCTAATTCAGTCTCGTAAGAAAGCACTGGGAGTGAAGGAAAAACAAAGTTGCTGTGGAATGTATTCCCTCAGAGAAAAACAGAATGGCATATATTAGAGCTTGTTGAAACATATGCAGAAAACATCTTAAAGGCTTGCCTGTGGTACAGTATGAGGTAGGAACAGTTGTTAAAGGTTCAGCTCTTTTTGACTGAAAGAAAGTAAGCGCTAGCTTCTAAGTAAGTTGTAAGTTGTTTACTGGCCCCAAGGGAAACCTATATATAGAATGGGGCAAGATGAGCTTTGAGGTTTTTTCCCAGATCGTGGCCCCCCAAGCTATCAGTTGACAGCAAAGATTCTGGTGTTATATAAAAATAAAACTGCTTATTTATCAAAATACATGCAGATCCTTCAGGTACCTCTCCGAATGCCCAATACACATCCTGACATTGAACATGCTCTGAGTAACTCAATGACATTAACAAATATCTTTCTTTGCACAAAACAGCCACCAAAACAGCCACCTGGTCCCACAAGCTTACATTCAAAAGCTGCACAGATATCTATCTGGTCAGCTTTTAAATGTAAGCCTGTGAGTCCAGGTGGCCATGGGTGGTTTAAAATCTGCTTAAGTTTGGAGTCATCAGCCGCTTAACCGGGCTAATCAGGTAATGACGAAAACGAACCCCAAATATTTTTTGGGGGAATGCTCTGCAATGTTTACCCTTATGCCATTAGGGGTCTGTTCTTCGAAGCTTGCTAACTCAGTTAGCCGGATTTGATTGTTCACAATTTGTCATGTTCTTGGATTGTTCGGTTCTTCAACGCTCATCCTGGATTTGCTGTCATAGCAAGTCCGTAAACTTAAACCTGCTTGAGAGGTAATAAAAGTCGGTAATAGCCATGGTTTGTCCGTTTTTATGAGAGCAACCAGTTGCGGATGTCAAGTCCTGGCTGTGTGCCCGGGGCTCACAGCCAGGGCATGCCACATAGAGGTCTCTCTAGGCATCTCTATGGTGATGTTTGGGCTCCCCAGTAGAGACAGCTGTTGTCTCTAATTGGGGAGCCTACTTCAGGTCCATGTTTTTGCCCACTCATTGTGGATTATTGTTTGTGCTATATGCCTCTGTTCCGGCCAGTTAAACTGTTCTTGTTTTGTCTTGGAAACAAGTAAGTTTCCATTTAAAACCTTTAAATAAATATGGATACTACAAAGACTCTGCAAATGTGTCTCGTCTCCTGGCTACCTTGTGACAGAATAATCCACCAACAGAGGACACAGTGGAGTCAAGCCTGGAAGGCTCCACGGTCTGCCACTGCCCCAGCACCTGCTCCACGGTCAACTACTGCCCCAACACCTGTTCCACGGTCTACCACTGCCCCAGCACCTGGTGCCACCCAGGGGCTGACCCAAAGAAACTTTTGGGGGGGGCTATAGGGGTTCCTCAGAGGGGACCCCAGTCAGAGCGCCGTGATGGGGAGGCTCCTTGCACCGTTCTGGTGCCAGCCTTCTTGGTAGCACTCCTACCACCCCCGGAAGATGGGAGGATGAGGAGCTACCGCCTCCACCTCCGGAGTGTCCCGACAGGGGGGCCACTCCTACCACCTCCGGAGGGGTGGGAGGATGAGGAGCTTCCGCCTCCCGAGAGCATCGATGGGTGGCCACTCCTACCACCCCCGGAGGGGTGGGGAGATGTAAAGCCACCGAACATTACAAAGGTGCCCTGCCCTGCTCAGTGGGCGGAGCCACCTGACAGGCCACCCTGCCCTGTTGCAGGGCCATTGGTACCAACCACAGTCATGGCGTATCATCCAGGTCCGGGGGCGGAGCCTCCGCCAGACCCTTGCCGTTGTCCCTCCCTCCCGTGTTGGTTTCTCCTGGTCTTGCGGTCGGGGGCCCGCGCCTTGGGGGGGGCCTCTGTCACGTACTGGCTGTGTGCCTGGGGCTCACAGCCAGGGCATGCCACATAGAGGTGCCTCTAGGCATCTCTATGGAGATGTTTGGGCTCCCCAGTTAGAGACAGCTGTTGTCTGTTGTCTCTAATTGAGGAGCCTACTTCAGGTCCATGTTTTTGCCCACTCATTGTGGATTATAGTTTGTGCTATATGCCTCTGTTCCGGCCAGTTGAACTGTTCTTGTTTTTTGTCGTTTTCAATATCCAAGTAAGTTTCCATTTAAAACTTTTAAATAAATATAGATACTACAAAGACTCTGCAAATGTGTCCCGTCTCCTGGCTACCTCGTGACAGCGGAAGGTGCAAGGATAATTCGCAGAGCTTTTAGAGATAATCGCTTGTTGGGTTATTGACAGGATCCTTTAAGGCAGCGCAATATTTTACTTTGAGAGATATCGGTTTTCTCGTGAGGGAAGAATTTACATAATTAACTTGTTTGAACCCGGAATCGGGCTTTAACCACAGCTCAAACTGTGTGCATTGCCCTGCAATTCTTTGCGAGTGGCACCTTTCTTTACACAATTGGAGATGCGGAGAATTTGGTGAAAAGTGCTGTCTGTCGTGCTATTCGCAAAGTTTTCCTGGCGTTCAAGCAGTTTTTAGGGGCTTATGTGATATTTCCAAGCCACTTGACCACCCCAAGCTGTGAAACATAATTTGTACGCTATTGCAGGTACATAAAAAAATTGTTTAGGAAGTTCATCCCATCATGACCATGCCAATAAGGATGACTTGTGTCCCCCAGGCTTCCCTCCGTAATGTTATACGTGCCATAGAGTGCACACACATCCTCATCAATGAATTGGATTTTGTGAACCGAAATGGCGTTCACAGTATGAATGTGCTGGTCAATTACTATTAGAACTATTAGAATTCCAGAATAGTAATTTATCAAATACCATTTCAAAAAATGTATGTTTAATAAAATATATACCATTGACCGACTATACTCTCGAAGATGGTGTGTGACTCTACAGTGGAGGAAAAAAATATTTGATCCCCTGCTGATTTTGTACGTTTGCCCACTGACAAAGAAATGATCAGTTTATAATTTTAATGGTAGGTCTATTTGAACAATGAGAGACAGAATAACAAAAAAACTATCCAGAAAAAGGCATTTTAAATAAGTTATAAATTGATTTGCATTTTACTCAGAGGAATAAATATTTAGAAGGCTACATTCTTTGCACCAGACTGTCTTCTACCTAACCAGTTCTTTTAATTGCAATTAATTTTGAGAAAGGGGAGGTCCATATGAATGAACCCCACCTTTACTCATATGAAAAATGGAAATCAGAAGAGCACTCTTTGTTCTAGCTTCAACCACAACAATGATAGCTGCTCTAGTTGTGTTTACTGACAGAAAAGTTAAAAATATCAAAACCTATCCAAAAAGCTAAAAACTATTTGTTTTGTATAATCGCTATGGACACTACATAAATGTATTGCGACTAAGAAAACGTATACAACTCGAGTGCAGATGATATCACGAAACATAAATAAAAAGGAAATCCATAGATGAGGGACTGGTAAAGGACTTCTTCTGTAATATCCTCAACTTTGAAAGGTATCTAGCATTTGACATGAAGCCATCTACATTATTACCTTTGACTGTAAAGGCCTAAAAGTATGTTCATAATTATTATTTTTTAATTATCAGTAATAACTTTTCCTGACCAGTCAATTCCATCATATACGTTTTATGTATGAACACCCAAAGTATTTTGATTCAGTTGTTTACACCACATAATAAAGTGTATAATGGCAGGAGATTAATTTTGACACTTCATTTTAATAAATAATGGTGAGGTGCGTGAGGGGGTAAGAGGCAGTAGAGACTGATTCTTAATAACACTTTAAATGTGATCTGACAAAATATGTCATAAATACACCATTAGCAATAACTCCGACATTGTAGAATATTGTGAGATTATGAGCATGAAAGACAATTGTAGGACATGTGAATTGTACAACCATTTCAAACACTGCTTTCTGTGTCAAGCAGCAGGAGGACTCTTTTTAAAATTGGAATAGCTAACCAGCCAACAACTACAGGTTGGAAAGAGCTGGTGAAGAAAGCATTAGACAGCTGAGGCTGGAAAGAGACCCTTTACCCCCGCTCCTTTTCCCCTATCCCTCTGGGGATCGGCAGACGATCCTTACAGAGCTTCAGTACACAAAGCCTGTTGGAGCTCTCCTGGAAGTGTGCCGAGGGCGGAGAGCAGGAGGGGGAAAGTGATGTAGGAAATGAACGAAGAACTCATTCAAATCCAACAGCATGTCTACTGACAAAAAGAGGGAGATAGGAAGAGAAGGATAGGAGCAAAGTCAAATCTAGCAATTAGTGTCCAAAGAGACAGCAAAGGCAAATCATGACCATAAAAAAGAGACAGAGGGAGAGACTGTTTCCTGTTCAGATTTGAATTCAGAATCACAGTTGCATTTAAGTCACCGTGCATGACCCTTGCCTCTAGAATAGCCTAAATTATTTGGGGGAGGAATTCTAGAGGTTGTAGATAAACCCCCTGGGATGTAGGTCCATGCTAACATGCTGACATCACACAGTCACAACGGATTAGACAGTGGTACGTTCATGCTGCAAAATATTCTGCCCATTCAGTCTCATCCCAAAAATCCTCTCCTCTCCCAGAAGGGACTGTGAGGGCTGTCATGTTTCTATGACTATTTTGAGATAAAACATACTTTGTGACATGGGTTCCGAAAAAAGTTTAAAATGGCAAACACATCATCACGTTTGTGGTTGAGTCTAATGAGTGTATCAAACAAGCCCTATTTAAATGAGCTCAGAGAAGTCACCAGCTGTAGTCAACCATAATCACCCATGAGAAGTTAAAGAGGTCATGAACACAGCAAATTTGTTTGATATAACTTCTACATCACCACAATTGATCGTTGTTGCTGTATCTATATTTTGGACCAAGTAGATTTGGTCACATTTTCAGAAGACCCAAAATAAAGTCATAAAAGAACCACATTTCATGACTGTGACAAAGAAGTTTTTGTGACAAAGAAGTATGTGCTCTAATGATTACATCACCAAAAAAGTTGTAATTTAAGCATGTTTTAGTATTTTCACCCATTTAACTTCCTCATTAAAAAAGGCATCACCACAGTGAAGTTTAAATTATTTTAAAGTTTTATTTCATACATTTTTACAGGAATGAAACCTGACAAAGGTACTGTAAACAGTGAAATGTACCTGATTTGGGGAGCTATTTCGTTAATAAATTATATTATTATATCTATACACGATTTTCATTCACAAGAAATTCTGCTAAGAGCTCTCTGCACTTTATTCTTCAAAACGTAATGCTAAATGTTCTGTTATCTAGTACAAAAATGTACTGTGCATCCGGTTAGTATTCACAACGCTTTACTTTTCCACATTTTGTTATGTTACAGCCGTATTTCAAAATGGATTAAATAAAAAAAAAATCTAAACAATTCTACACTGTATATCAACCCCAAATATCTGTCATTGGTCTCCTTGATCACTAATGATCAGTATCGACATCGGCCCTTAAAAAACACATCAGTTGACCACTACAATAGACTTATAAGGCTTACACCAAATCTTGACTCTGCATCAGCATTACACAACAGCAATCGGGATTCGTCAAACACAAGCAATGTTTTTCCATGTGATGCGTAGGAGAGGCAGGACCAAAACGCAGGTGCGTTGTAGAGTTTTTATTTCTCTAGGGAAATACTCCCGAAGGAGGAGAACAGAAAAAAACAAAAGGGTGCTCAGTAGCACACAGGTAAATAATAGGTAAAACACAAAGGCACCGAGAATCCGCTGAATATCGAAAGCAGCGCTACCGTGCAAATGCTCTCCACGTACATGTAACAATAACGGACACAAGGACAAGACACAGGAGGGATTATATGGCAGCTCAACAGGTTGCACCTGTAGGGAATTAGGGAAGGGCGCATTCACAGGACATGGGAAACAGGACAACTCGAACGATGATGACTAGAACTCCGGCGACGTCGTGCGCCGGCTCACCACACGCAGAGGTGGGGTCGCGCCCCTAGACGGGGACGTGACATTCCACTCCTCAATAGATGATCACACAATGACATTTGATGTGGCTACAATTTTATAGTAGGGTACAAATTAAATAAATCATGTAAATAATTTTGTGTTGGTACCGCTTTTAATTAGCTGCAGAATGACCTTTTAAAATATTTTTCATTGTGTTAAATACCATCACTGATAGCCACAGACACACCCACACAGAGAGTGAGAACTCGCTGAACTGTGGAGTCCCAAGGATCCGAAAGAAGATCTGCGCTGGGCGTAGGAAGAGCCACAGTGTGTCACCTGCTCGTCAGCTGGTCGGCCAAATCCTCTAATATATTAGGAAGGAAAAAACTTACAGCTACACTAATAAACACAAGCTCATGCACACTTAGATTTAGACAAACACAAGTTGTTTTAATATCTTTAAAACCACATTCCTAATATATTACAAATAGTGTAAAATGAGCCTAATGTATTACGACACCCCATGAAATATTAAATTTTTTAAGAAATATGTACATATCAATATTTGAAGTTATTTCAAACAATATCTATAGATATACAGTGGGGAGAACAAGTATTTGATACACTGACGATTTAGCAGGTTTTCCTACTTACAAAGCATTTAAAGGTCTGTCATTTTTATCAAGTACACTTCAACTGTGAGAGACTGAATCTAAAACAAAAATCCAGAAAATCACATTGTATGATTTTTAAGTAATTAATTTGCATTTTATTGCATGACGTAAGTATTTGATACATCAGAAAAGCAAAACTTAATATTTGGTACAGAAACCTTTGTTTGCAATTACAGAGATCATATGTTTCCTGTAGTTCTTGAACAGGTTTGCACACACTGCAGCAGGGATTTTGTCCCACTCCTCCATACAGACCTTCTCTAGATCCTTCAGGTTTCAAGCTGTCGCTGGGCAATACGGTAAGGATGGTCAGGAGTCGACCACCAAGAACCACCAAAAAGCAGGTCTGTGATGAATTAAAAGCTGCTGGAATACAGGTGTCAGTGTCCACAGTTAAGTGTGTTTTACATCGCCATGGGATGAGAGGCTGCCGTGCAAGAAGGAAGCCTTTGCTCCAGAAGCGGCACCTTAAGTCTCACCTGAGGTTTGCTGCTGATCACATGGACAAAGAAAAGGCCTTCTGAATGAATAATGAGGATTCCTTTCAAATTCTTCAGGAAAACCTAAAATCATCAGCCAGAAGGTTGGGTCTTAGGTTGGGTGTTTCAACAAGACCCCAAAATTACCCAAAACACATATCAATGGGAAGGCTAAATTAATGAATAAATCAGGTTAGAATTAAGATTTTAGAATGGTCTTCCTAAAGTCCTGACCTGAACCTCATCGAGAGCATGTGGATTTTGCTGAAGAAACAAGTCCATGTCAGAAAGCCAACAAATGTAGCTGATCTGCACCAAATCCGTCAAGAAGAGTGGTCAAAGATTCCACCAGAAGTGTGTGGATGGTTACCAAAAGTGCCTTATCGAGGTGAATATGGCCAAGGGACATTTAACCAAATATTAACATTTCTGTTTGTATATGTTTTACCTAGTAGATTTGGTCATATTTCAGAAGACCCATAATAAATTAATAAAATAACCCAAATCCATGACTGTGACAAAAACGTATGTGCTCCAATGATTCCATCACAGAAATATTTGAGTTGCAGTAATTATTGGAAACCTCAAACTTTTGAACAATAGTATACATCAGAGTTAAGTTTACCACAACCCTCACTTTAGGGTTTGTTTGTAAATGCACTCTAGGAATCTTATATGAGTTCAGTGCACAAAGCTTTGCGAGTTAAATAACAGATTAATTGATGGATGACGTCACACCCAGTTTTTATGAATGGACAGTAAACAAAGGCAAACCGAAAATAAATACATGGTTGTCCATAACACAGGTGAGAAGTTGTATTGTGAAATTCTTTGTAAATTATATTGTATATTACCACATAGTAATACTTCATTAATCATTCAATTTCTCACCCCTGCAGCAGTACAACACAATCAGATCCAAAATCAGTTGACCAGAAATGATGAACATGCAACGAAATGGACCCTAATCTCCAGCATCTGACAGCTGACATCATTGTATTGTTCCAAATGGGTAGGTATTTCTGATTTCATAATGTAAGTCTTGTAAGGATTGTGCGTGAACAGGCGATGGTGTGGATCCAATTGCACGACTGAGGAAAACAACTCCTGAGGGGGGTAGACGTAAGGATCCGTAGTGGTAACAGTATTAGTGGAATGTTGCACTCGGATTACCGAAGAGGGCACACGTCCAGGAGTGTAGGAGTAGGTCTGTATATATATATATATATATATATATAGTGAGAACAAAGGCTGTTAAGCCAAAAGTTGCGGCGAGACGCAGGAGTCAAATAACAAATACAGGCTGTGACAAACTAGCGTAGTACTTTGTTTGAACTGACACTGGGCCAAGGGAAACGGGTGACTAAGTATGGCCAGTGATCAGTGTGATGAGGGACAGGTGTGCGCAGGTGGCCAGGTGCTTGGTGACGGTGTGATTTGTGACAGGGAGGAGCACATCGCTCACAGGCCACCAGAGGGCGCAAACGGACCAGCAACAGTCGGGTAGGGTGGAACCCTGACAAGTCTAGCATACAGTCTAGCCCAGGGGAGGGCAAACTTTTTGGCTCGGGGGCCACATCAGGATTTTGAAATGAAATGGAGGGCCACATTTGTTTTTGTAATTTGTTAATCATGAATGATTTGCAGGCCAGAAAAAGGCAAAAGTTAAAACATACAGTACAGTAGATCCCTTATAATGTGTAAATAGTTTAAATTCTGACTGTATAAGAATGGGCTGTTGAGTTGTTTTTTAATTCCCCTCAAAACAATTGTATTACATTCCGCGGGCCGGATGGGACAGCCTCGCGGGCCGCATTTGGCCCTCGGGCCGTAGTTTGCCCACCCCTGGTCTAGCCTGAGCGAACCAAGTCATCAAACAAAAGAGAAGTTGACTACCTATAACTATCCTAATTGTAAGATCATTTTAATTAGCTAGCAACGGTACATAAAATGTAATCACAACTGTTTTGTTCTGACCCAGGACACTTATTGAAAACAGCTGAGCTGTCCCACAACATTAAAATGTAGTGTGACTGGGGCTTGTGGGTGCAAGACACGGTGATAAGGTGTAATGGGAGACGATCCTCTGGAAGATTAAGCCAATGCTTATTAAACTAGTTTTGGACGGATCAGAGGGAAAAAGAGTTTGCTTCTTGAGGAGGGGGCCAACACAAGTTGACTTGAAGTTAGAGGGAACCCAGCCAGTGGAGCTGATGAGGAAAGTAAGGTAAGAGGTCTACAGAGATGGTCTGGAGAAGGGAGGACGAGGACAGGTTATCAGATTCACAGACATCCCTAGACGCCGGACATCATTCTCTATCATTGTGACAAATAATAAATAATATGCATATTCACATTTTACAATGTCAATACATGGCTTCATATTCAATAGACTTAGAAACTATATACTTTTAAGGTAACAGCAAGCCAGTATGTGGTCTTTATGTTAGTGTAGACATGTCTGTGTAATATGTTCCCCAGTAAAGTAACCACATAGTGTACATAGGGTATTATTATCCTGTGTTGTAATGGAGCAGGTTGAAGGGGGGTGACGATCTTGCCTTGAAAGATCAGCAATTATATATTAATCATCTGATTTCTCTTCCCGCAGCAGTACACAACATTTTTATTTGAAACCAATCCTAATGATAAATCTGCCATGTGTGACAAAGTAAACCCTAATCTCCAACATCTGACAGCAGTGACTAACCGCTTAAACATTGAGTATCGACTGTTTCCAGAGGGCACTCCATTAATAGACTTGAGTTTCAAACTGCAACTTTTCCTAAGAGGAGAGAGAAACACCTTGACCAGAGTGTGACTGCAGAGTGTTCATTTCTGCAGTCACACAATTTTTGTACAACTAGGGGCAATTGCAGTATAAAAAGAGCACCAAGAATGAATGTAGAATTCAATTTATAATATGAATTCCTTTACTTATTTGTTTGGGCTATAACCTGCTAAATTCTAATTAACAGTGCTATTGTTGCCCATCTCTTGGTGTGATAAGGGTTTGCAGGCTTTTCCTACAACACTGCTTCAGAACACCATTGATACAGTTAAGAAAGGTGCAGCTGAGCAGGCTGGAGCCCAACTAGGCAGGAGCAAAAGTCTGCATACTCTCCAGGATCTCTCTAAAAGGGTGAGAGGGTAACGTCAAACCAACCCGGTTTTTGGGCATCCATTAAAAGTGGAATCATTTTCTTTAAAATGCTACTCTGTCTGAAGGAGAGAACAAAGAGAAATGTCTGGGATGAATGCTCACAACTTAAATGTATTGCTCACTAATGCATCCACATCACAGTAGTTAAGGGTTCAATGGGGATATTCAAGATGCAATGGCCTAGATAATGTGTACAATCTTAAAAGGGCAATTAGAGAAATAGAATTAAAAAAATAAACATTGGGCTTTCATGGCAACAAGCAAGCTTAATTAAGCACTGAAGCACTATGACATATTTACATTGTTCTGCCCTACCAACTGTACATTACAATTACAGCATTGTCCTATTGCAATAACTCCACAGCAGTTTTGAGTGTTGATAATTGAATCAGGTGTTTTCTGATTTTGCCAAGCTGTTTTGCTTATTTTACCACGCAGCTAGAAAGTAAAGACTGCACATATGCAATGGAGCAGAGCACATTCACCAGCCAAATACCAAGATTGAACTTTCAGTCACCCAATCTACCACAAAAAACGTGCTGGAGCGTAGGTAGACAAGGCAACCTTGTCTGATCTATCCATTCGCCCTTGATGGTGTTTAATCAATTTACACCACTTTTTAAGGCACCCAAAAAACTGTTGCTATGCCACAACCTAGACTCCCATGCAACTTCTGCAAAGGTGATAGTTCTGCCTTTTGCAGTCTCAAACAGAGGTGGGATACATTTGAGACATTTAGCAGACAATCATCCAGAGCAAATTAACAGCTAAGCATTCATATTTGGATGGGAATGAGGGACAACTCAGTAGTATTAAGTAGACCTAACTCAGTAAAGCTGCTATTAGAAATTCAGTGCTAGAAAGAATAGAAAAAAAGAATGATAAAGAAATATAAATAGTACGCATGATGAATAATTAAATGAACTGGGGAAATGTGTCTAGTCCTTATCTCAAATTGCACCCAATATGAGTTTAATGTGTTTAATGCACACATTTTACATTTGATTCTGGTTAATAGTAATGCATTTGAGTTAATCTGTGTGGTTTAGGATGAAGAGCCAAAGAATCTGATAAAAAGGGGATTTGGTATGTGAGGCATTAGGCTAATTCTATCACTCTGTAAAAAACTTCAAACTGTAATAAATTATAATATTCAACAACCTATTTTCAAACAAAATATAACATTTTGTGTATAGCTCAAAACGTATTATGTACATGGGGTAACTTTCATAATTGTGAATGTGTTTGATCATGAGCTTCTGCGTTTACTTTGTGTACAGTACACAGCTTAACACCGGCGGAGGCAGAGGAAAACAAGATTCGCTACTAGATGGCAGTGTAGCCTGGGATAGGTGAGTTCACTTTAGAGGATATGCATTATCTGGCCAGTACAAACCAGATTGGGGTATTCCTGTTATAACATATTATATTGTATTTTTAAGTATCTGCTTCCATTGAGTTAGTTGATGATGAATTTGTTATTTAACATGACATCTTATGAAATGAATGGACATAAGAAGGCAATGTTTCATTTTCAGTTCAAGTAAATGTATAATGGGCGATGCGGCTAATTCCAAAAATATTTTTTTAATCCAATTTGTATTGGATCCTGTCAAGGACATAATTTGATGAGTATTCTCCCGTCAGTGCTTATGAAATATGGAATAGGCAGGGGTTTTACATTGTTTTCGCGGCTGAACTTGACAAAACAATACAGCATAAATGCATGTGAATACAAAGACATACTATCCGCCCATCCTTGAAGTTTAAAGTTACTGGTTACCCAGTATAAATCTCTCATACCCAAAGTAACAACCCTCAAAGACACATGTTGAGAAAACATCCTAATCTTTAGAATGAGCTGGTCCAATCACTGGTCAAAAGAAGTAAAATAAACAGTCTACAATTACAAGCATTACAATTTTTATTGACTGGTATACAACCGCACAAGTTGGAGGAGGCTGTGCTTGTTAACCACTGACTGCACTGTACTGAGCCACCCACATGCTGATCCACCAGTATTGGTGTGCAGCAAACTGTGCAGAGAGAATGTGTTCTATTGATGACCTTTCTATATAAGCAGGTTAGGCATTATGGTGGGGCAGCCACCGCGGGAAGGCAGTAGGGGAGGAGGAGCAAAGGTACGCAGGACACATCCACTGCTGATGCCAATACCTATGTGCACCTGCCCATCCGCGCATGCTTCAGAGAATGATAACCAATTTAAACTCATTAGGCAGCCAGCATCCATCCCTTACCATTCCCATCGGCTCCCAGCAGATTAAGAGGGAAAGTAGAGTGACTCAAGCATTAGCACATCAGACCTGAGCCGTTCTGTCACAGTGCCCCTGTGTCAACAAGCTTTGACCCCCTTGAGGCCCCCATAAATGTGGAGTCTGAAATAATATATTTTTCCTACATCCGTTATTAGACAATGACAAAGATGATCACGAATGTAACCCAACTCATGTTCTAGTGGGACTCCTTTAGGCGCAACGTTATTGTACCACATGGATCTGCAAGTTTTTTCTATTCAGAGGTTTGTCGTGAATATTTTGTTTAAAAAGATAAAAAAAGAGGTGAGCAAAATGTTTAATGTGCTGTATTTGTAGTGATGGGCGGAACAATACTTTTTGAAACACAGATACAATCAAAACATTTGTGTTAAGTAATGAACTTTAGGTAAGAAATAGAGAAAACTCCTAAGCACAGCATATTGAAGCAGAGTATAGTTCACTTCCACACAGATGACAGAAGTATCTCCAAAGAATCATAGTTACAGTTGAAAACGTTATTTGATCCCCTGCTGACACACGACCAATGCAACAAAGGAGTGGCTCAAGAAGAAGCACATTGAGGTACTGGAGTGGCCTAGCCAGTCTCTAGACCTTAATCCCATAGAAAATCTGTGAAGGGAGCTGAAGGTTCGAGTTGCCAAACGTCAGCCTCGAAACCTTAATAACTTGGAGAGGATCTGCAAAGAGGAGTGGGACCAAATCTCTCCTGAGATGTGTGCAAACCTGGTGGCCAACTACAAGAGTCGTCTGACTTCTGTGATTGCCAACAAGGGTTTTGACACCAAGTAGTAAGTGATGTTATGCAAAGGGGTCAAATACTTATTTCACTTAGTAAAATACTAATATAACTTATTTGAAATGCTTTTTTTTTTTTTTTTGCTATTCTATCTCTCACTTTTCATATAAACCTACTATTCAAATGTATTTATTTTTTGTCAGTTAATTTGGCGGCACAGTCACTATGTCTTAAACTCTCAGTGGCACCTGAAGTGTCTGTAAAAGAGTTAGACAATTCATACACAGGTATTGGTGACCAGATCTGCAACAGATGTTGCTTTGATTATTACTGAAGCACCAGGAATCCTAAAAAACACTCAAATAAATGAGTTCAGTACAAGAGTTTGTTTAAATTTGCTCCCTGTACGTATTCATCGCTTGGACAATGATGTTCAACTACCTTTCCTCGCTTCATTCTGTGAAATTTTTGCAATCTGTTTATGATCATCATTGAGTGGTTTGAATGTCCACCTTACTTATATGAAAATGTTGGCACCTGATTGCACCTTTCATTCTTCCTGCATCCTAAAGGGGTTTCACGGCTGCCTCTGTCTCTGTGGTCCCAGAATATGTTTGAATTAATGGTTACTAGCACCAAAATTCTCTCCACCCTTAGGTAACTTCAATTCACCAATTCTTTTGCTGAATCATCGAATGCCAGACCCTTCTCGCAGTGCGTGGCATGGATCCAGGTTCCTCTCTCGAGTTGAACCTGGTATAGACTCAACCAGCATGGTTTACTCCTGTCTCAACGTTATACAGTGGTCGTTCACGGGAAGTAGATAGGACAGCTCACACACTCCTCACTCCAAAGTAGAATCCTCTTGGTACTGTCTGTGTGTGTGTGGAGCTGGGTTCTTATCTCAGCCCCCCGCCCCCCCACGCCTCACAGCTGTCCTGGGTCTCTTGTAGAATCTAGTAGTCACCTCTGCATAGGATCTGATGATCCGTACCTGCCATGTCCTTCAAGCAGAACTCAAAAACTCTAGGCTCTGAACCATATCAGTCCTTGTCACTGACCACTTTCAAATGTCCAGTACCTATCAATGAATTCTCCTTAGCAGACTAGTTGCAGTTGCACAGTACACAGTTAGAAATTCGACGATTACATGTGTTTGCTTATTGTTAACTGCATTGGAACATAGTTCAACAAAAACACAGACATATCTAACAAAACACTTAACTTTCTACTTCAGTTTAAATTGGGAAAAGTTATAAAGAAAATGCTAACACTTCAGGTGCTTCTGTGCAGCCAGTGTTGTAAAATAACACTTGATTCTTGGTACAAATTCCAAATCTGCATGGACCAAATTTTACTGTTTCAATTACTCTGCATCTATTTGCTTATGTTGAAGTATCAGTCTTAAAAAAATTATAATCTAACCAGATTTCAATTGATTTATAATTCTATCTGATTGTTTTATGTCTTAACCTACAACCAAATGCCCCTCATAACGTTTCCCATCATCATGAGTTCCTAACATAACCCATTACAAAATCTAATTCCTCAACAACGATGATATGTTAGTGTGAATTGCTCCAAACCTCTACTTAATCATACCCACACATCAAAGACTTCTCTCTACTTCTCCTCCCCACCCTATGCCCTATCTCCCCAGAGCTGGCCCTAAAGCAGAGTGGGAGGGACCTGATTGCCTTAATCTTGATTTCAAAACATCTTGAACTCTAACACTATGATGCGTGTATAGGAATCAAACCAAGGCGCAGGTGCAGCACTGCCGTTTAATATATATTGTGCTCGGCAGAGAACAATGTACATGGGAGAATCAGAGTACAAAACAAAAAGTGCACTTAGCACTTAAACAGCATTAGTAGTGCGAGCCATACCAAATACGCACAAAGTGCAGAAACCCTGAATCACGCTAAAACGCATAGGCACATAGGGTCTATCAAATGAACTGCCATCATGGCGGCACACAACATGACAGGTAACAACAACACGCACATAGGACGGAAACGGAAGGGATTATATACCTGGTAAACAGGTACCACCTGGTGGTGATTCGGAAGGGATACGTTCACAAGACATGGGGAAACAAGACAACAAGCACGGTGGACTAGAACTCCAGCAACGTTGCGCGCCTAGAGGGAAGCGTGTCCCCAGGAGGAGACGTGACACAGGAAAACAAATAATCCAGAACTAATTTCTATCTGTTTGCACTGTTCAACTCAGTTACAAGTGCCGCCTAAAATCTCTCCTTTAAGAAATTGTCTCAACTGAGATTGTTGAGAGCTAACAATCGTAAGAGTTTACTAGTTTTACTGTTACCAGTCATTAGAAAATGTATTATTTACAATTTGAATAATGTTACTGAAATCTTATCTACCTGTTGTAATTCTTCTTGGACTGTTGGGGGCTCATGAGTTGCATTGTCTCCAGAGATAACCAGCCCGACATGGTTTCATTAAGTGTTAAGGTGGGGAGATAATTAGTCACCCAAGGAGGAAGGGCCGCATAGAGAGTGTCATGAGTGGGAGACTGTTGAAGGGGACACGAGACAGGACATGGTATAAATGTTTGTGTTAGAAAGTTGTATGTTGGTCTTTTCTGCAGAAACTTCCCGGCTTTATGATGTTGTTCATTAAAGTCAATTTGATTTCAAAACCTCAGAAGTTCTTGCATCCCTTTAAGTTGGGAACTGAAGTATTTTCCACGACACTATCCAAACAGGAAAAAACACAATTTGTAATATACATTTCATGTCATATATATTTGCTTATGTATACCAATTTGATTGACTTTGAGCTCTGAGCTAATTTCTTATAAATCCTAAGGCCTAATAATGATATGAAATATTTAACCCTCCATATTAACTAATAATACCAGGAGTGCAAAAAAAGAAAGGAAACACAGTAATCAGGTGTGAATACACCAAATTAAGGGTAACACAGATTACATTTTAGTGAATGCTAGAAACACAAAAGCAAATTACAACAAACAACAAACAATCTATATTGTAGCGCCAGGGGGAAACCAATTGAGGTTGACTGTTAGCGCAAGGGATTCTGGGTATTATATGTGTTGTTTATGTATTGGGGATGTGTTTTATGGGATTTCTGCGTGTAGTTGGAACTGTTGTCTATGGGTGTAATTAGGGGGTGGGGGGTTACCGTGACCGGTAACCCTAGGGGAAATCATGACTATCGGTCAGAGTTGTTTGTGTTTTCAGTTCTTGTGTTGTCTAATAAAAATCCTGGAGTTGTGCAGTGTATGGGGCACAGGCCAAATGAAACCTTCTCTTTTTTGTGGTCATTGAGCTAGGCATTGCAAGAACTTAGTTAAAGTTAGGTTAGTTAGCGGAAACGCTACATTGGTGTCAGAAGTGGGATCTCAACTTGCAAAACGAGATGGACAGCGAAATTGCGGACCTAGAGGAAGCCATTGAGCAAACACGGCTATGCCTGAATGATTGGAAGAGGAAGGTAGACCAGCCCGGTAACAGGTTAATGCTCCACGCTGATTTTGTTATTTATAATAATAATTATAAACAACAAATAGTCGTGTTTCCAAAGGGGAAAAAATACCCGATATTCAAACTCACGTACTTCTCGGGAGAGTCTGCGACAATACCCGCAGTGCCACCAGAAAACTTCTCTCTGCTGTAGTACCAAAATTGTTAGCAATGTGTTCAAGGTGAGGGTTGCGGCGTGTGCTGAACGAGTTACTGTCATAGATGATAGAACATTTATAAGTTTACTACCAGGTAGGCGTGCATGTGTCAAGTCCTGGCTGGGGGCCCCTGGCCATTTTTTGTGCCTCGGGCTCACAGCCAGACGTGCCGTGTAGAGGTGCCTCTAGGCACCTCTAGGTGCCTCTAGGCACCTCTATGCTGTTGCTCAGGGCTTCCCAATCGGAAACAGCTGTTGTCAGTTGTCTCTGATTGGGGAGCCTACTTAAGGTTAGTCTTTGTCCACACCTGGTGTGGTTTATTGTTTGTGCTTATGCCTCAGTTTGTTGGTGTTGTCACATTTTGTTTGTTTTATTAGTTGTACTGTGGATACGCTACATGTTCTTATGTAAGTTAATTCACAGTTTGTTTTATGTTTTGTTATTTGTTTTTGCTGTTAATACAGCCCATTTTATTTCTGTGTACCGTTTGTGTTTGTTTTGTTCAAATAAATTCACAGTTTCACCCACAAAATGTATGCGTTTGGTTTCGACACCCACTACGGCTGTGACAGCATGCAACAATGTGACGCCGCTCATTCAAAGTTGTTGGTATTAAACTTGTGTTTTAATAACCTGAGACAGTAAATTGTCTGTGACGTAACTACACAGGGTTTGTTCCATAACACCTGATCTTTTAAAACCCGGCGTCGGGTGACCAGAAGTGTTTCGAAACATATTGTTTCCAATGAAGTGAGTGTTGAATAGATCGGTACAGTATGTTTTTGTAACATAGTTAATCTGATCAGAATCAAATCTGATCTTTGATTTTTCTGTTAAGTGATCCCCCATCAAGATACAGGGACCCCAAAATTACAATTTTGGTTGATATTTTACTGTTTCTGAAAGAAATAATGCAGTTCTTCTGTTTTATTTTATATGTTCATACAATAAACAATTTAGAGTTGTTTTGAACCCCAGGGGATGTTAGAATTTGAAGTAAAAAGCCCTACCTGTTGTAGAATAATATGTGCTTCTTAATAAAAACAACTACATGTCAATATACGTTTTTATGTTCTCTTCACACATTTTCACCAATATACACATGGAGTCTTGTCAAACAATGTGATCTATTCATCCTGCTTTTATTTAAGGGTTTTGAGAATCCACAATATAAAGAACATCATTCTACTATAAAGGATGGCTTCCTGATCAAAAGGTAAAGATAGTGCTGGTGGATTTTGGTCATCCCAAGAAGGCCTTAGACCTTTAAGGGTTAATAGTTAATAAAGTAATAAGCTTGGTCCCCATTGTTTCTGCTCTTAATAGGCCCCAAAAAGAAAAGATAAGACAGAAAGTCAGTCAGAGCCAGATGGTTCAGGTGTAGAGAGAGCAAGGAGTGCAGAGAGCCTGCAGAGAGAGAGCAGGAAGACTCATCCATTGGAGGGACTGAAAGTGAAGGCATAGTAGAGTGTGAAAGTAAGACAGACGGAGAGGCTGAGAGGGATGTAGAGGCTGGAAGTGAGACAACAACAGTGGAGCCATGTGCTCCCACAAGCAGTGCACCATCAGGTTTGTGATGTAGAATAAATCAGTGGCTACATTTAAAGCAGTGCAATTAGTCTGTGTATGTGTTTTATAGAGATTTGTCAGTTTATAATTAAAATGAATGATCTAATTTAAAATTTTACCTATTAGGCCTCTGATACATTGCTTAAAAAATTATGGGAACACGTACTCATCTCAGAATAATATCAAGTCAATGATACACATCCACCCCTGCCTTATATATTCCAGAAAATCTGACTCTGTGTTTTGTTACACCTGCATTTTAGACCTCCCAAAGACTCACAGACAGTATTTGATTCAGAACTGGGTTTTAACAACTGGAAGAAAGCCACTTATATGCAATTCTTGCAAGGTCTGAGCGTCACAAACAAGTAATGGCATGGCTATGTGGAGAGACAGAAAGCTTTAAAAAGTAACATAACACTGGTCAATGCCCTAAACAAGAAACACAACAAACAGGTTGAAGAAAACCAGGACTATATTAAAACAATAGCAGAAGTACTACTATTTACTGCCACACTGTCACGTCTTCGGTCATGTGGCACCCCGGCGTTCGACGTCGCCGGCCTTTTAGTTGCCATTGTTCATGTTTGTCCTGTTTCCCATGTCCTGTGAATGCATCCCTCCCTGATTACCCACAGCTGCTCCCTATCTACTCGGTATATAGGCCTTCGTGTGTCTTGTCTCTGTGTTCGTTATCGTTTCCTGTTCTGTGTTCAACCCACTGTGTGCGTTACCATTTGAGGGAAGACTGTTTCTCCCCTCTGAGTTGTTTCTCGAGCCTGTGCTTTATGCGCCACAGTTTCTTATCCTATCAAGGTAAAATAAAACCTTGTATTCGTTTACCTTCCTGTGTTTTGATCCTCTATTCTAAGAAGGCATTACACACACAAAACATTGCACACAATGAGAAGAGAACACAATGAGTCTGCAGAGTCAGATAATAAAAGGAACTTCATGGCAATCCTAGAAACAATAGCTAAGCATGACAACTGTGAACAAATCTTGACTTCATAATGGAAAACACACAAGCAAAGGAATTCAGAATGAGGTGCTGAGTTGTTTGGCAGACATGGTTTGAACTGAAATTATCTTCAGTTATGAGTGGCAAGCTTTCAGGCGTCCAGGCACGCATTAAAGAACATACAGTCAAAGCTGTCTCTGAGGTAGGACAATTCTTTCCCCTATTTTAAAGACTGTACGTCTTTACTTTTGGGTTATATGTGCATAACAAATGGCTTAGCATCCACAGAGAGATGTAACCAGATGCACCTAGAGAGCTTCAGAGACTAAGTGACACTCGCTGGGCATGTTGATATACAGTTGTGGTCAAAAGTTTACATATACTTCTAAAGAACATCTATGTCATGGTAGTATGAGTTTACAATAATTACTACAACTCTTATTTTCCTGTGATGGAATTATTGGAGAACATACTTGTTACAAAAAACAGTCATAAAATGTGGTTATTTTATGCCTTTATTATGGGTCTTCTGAAGATGTGAGCAAATTTCAGATATGCTACGGTCACTTGACCTGTCAAAGGCTGTTGAGTTACTTGAAGCTTTATTTCAACTACAGGGATGAGTAATTATTTGAAGACTCATCCCTGACCTATGGAATGAAATGCTGAACACAGCTGAGCATTGTAATACTGCAATAAGATGGGGAGTGTGTACTCCGTACAGTAGGTCAGATTCAGATACGGATAAAGAAAGGTTTCGTATCACTGAGCTAGTCTTGTCTTAAAACAGATCTTTAATCTTTGGCATTCGAGTCAGTTTAGGGTCACTCTTGTGTAACTGTCTTATTTGTTTCTCGTGTTTATATTGATTTACGGTGTCATGTCTTATTTTATGGTTGCAGCACTTTGTTCAGCATTGGTTGTTTTTAAATGCGCTTTATAAATACATTTACATAACTGATGTTTATTATGTAATGTAAATTTGAGACAAATATTATAAAATTACAAACTTGGTATTTTGCCTGTTAATGCTTGCAATGCAGTGAAGAAGAAAACTACATGACAACAATACTGTTTACGGTAACTGGCCCACCTAACAGTACAACTAACTTAGGTTGGCTCTAGTACAACATGGGTAAGAACCACCACTGCTGGCTCAAACACCATGGCTGGCTGGCATGGCCTTATTTCTGTAAAGTAGAAGCCTTCCAAATCTTGACCACAAAAACCCTATTCCAAGATTTCATAATAAGACAATTAAAAAGCGCACCTGTTACATTTCTATTCACATCTCCGGACTGGTTAAAGATAGAAACCAACGTTCTTTTCCACGTTGTAGGGGACAGTCTGCTGCAAAGAATGTCATGTTGTTTGGTTACCGCTGCTAAACACGAAGAATGCTGATTTTGTGCAGGCCTCTAGGCTTTGAGGATGGGTGGAGGAGAATAACAGTGGGAGACCTTAGGGACTTGTCCTTGTGGGGAGAGTTATTAACTATCAAGATAAATTCAACCAATATCTCCCTCTAGCTTTTTGTGTAAATTGGTAATTCAAGGCACTTGACATCAACAGACAGGTTGAACAAAACATGTCTAGCTTTGCCTTTATTTGTAACCCTCAACATACAGCGTACAATACAGCATGTTTATTACATCATGTCAGAATGAACTATCTTTTAAAACATATGCAGATTTGGAGACACTGGCCTCCACTTTGTACAATAATGGAGTCGTTCATAATTGTATTTTCTTCATGACCTTATCTTGCTGTTTATTTAGCAGGAGATCCTTCTCCTTGGATCTTCACCTAGAATGTTTCAAGAGGCAAGAATAGAAGACCGTAAAAAAAAACTGTAGATTTTTCCCATTGCCTTCAGGAACCACACCTAAACAGAAGCCTGCTGTAAAATGTAATTACCAGACCTCAGTAGCAAGCTTTTACCTCCACAGCAAGATGTATCCCTTCAGTGTTCCAACACAATAAGCCGAGGTTAAGGAAATCAAAGTAATCATAAATGAAAGGGAAAAAGTGTCCATCAGAATGTATTGGATTTGCATGAACTGTATAAAATGTGGATTTGTTGAAAAAAAAATTGGAGGATTATTGTATCATATTTGTATTTTGATAAAAATAATAAAGTCATTAAATTACCACATTTCAAGACAGTTTTTTGTGACAAAGAAGTATGTGCTCAAATGATTCCATCACAGAAAAATAAGTTTTGTAGTAATTATTGGAAACTCATACTGCCATGCATGTTCTTTAAACGTGTATGTAAACTTTTGTCCACAACTGTAATTACCTTAGCTCAGTATGACATTGACATTTTGTTTGAATTAATAATAATAATAATAAGTATACATACAAACCTTGTAGTGTTTGAAGATGTAGCATTAGCAATGATGACTGTACTTTTTTGTCAGTGTCTAACGTGGTAAACAGGGAGGTTGTCGTCAGGTGTAAAGGTGTCAGGTCAATGAGGAAGTGAGAAGTGCCCCACTTGTTACAGGTTACCTTATGAGGACAAAACATTAAACCCCCTACCGCATTCTAATTTAGGTTTACATTATATCCATCTGCCAGGAGCGTATGTAAACCAACGTTCTAACAAGCATACACAGGTGATGGCCATTATTGTTGTACTATCATACCGTTGACTACAGTGTATTGTATTGACAACATATGTACCAATTTTGTACTATTTACCAATTTGTACTTGCAAAAGAAGTGTGGAAAGACAATTCATTTTATACCTGTAATTTTAAAACATGTTTTATTTCTGCATCATTTGTTTCAGGATCCAGCCCTGACCCATTATTGTTGTCCTTTGGAGAAAAACAAAAAAGCATCAGACCACACTTGCAAATGTCCTTGGTGCTGCATGGCGTGTCTGAGCTATAACTGGATGACTCCAGGTTTGGACCTTTGCCACAAAATTCACCAGTCATATCAATGTGCTCCTGTTGTGGCCACAAGCATTCCCCAAACTCCTTGTGGAAAGTTCCACATTTTCCAGTGCCCAAACTTCCACTAGTTCTTCCATTTTGATAGCCTACCTTTAACACAGGATATTTGCAGCTGTGATAGAGTAGGCCACATAATAGCTGGAATGGAAAGAAAGTGTGTCAGCCCAGAGGAACAGCCAGTAGATACTATGAGGTGAGCCACGTGTGAGGGGAGTCTTCTAGTCAGGCACTGACAGCGCAAATATTAAAGGGAGTAAGACAAACTAGTGCAATGAGAAGGAGCCTTGACCGTTAACCTGTGAAGTGCTGGAACAGCACTCAAAACTGTTGAGTGTCCATGTCTTACCCTGTCGATTTATCATACGTCCCGATGCTCCTCAACGTGGTGCCACTCCAGATGCAAAGGTTTATGACCATAATGCTTCTAGTTTTGGCCTTGCAGAACTTAAATGCCCTGACATCTGTAACATTTCTGAGGCATGGCATGTCAATGTGGGAGTGACCAGGCAAAACGGGAAAAAAATAATTCATTTTAAGGGCAGCTTTAAGATCAATTCGCAATAACTGGACTGAGCTGGTGGGATTTTATTACTAACACTGAGCTGCTGTCATAACAGTGGAACGATTCTGGAGTGATGATGTAGTTATAAAAGAGATGAAAGAAATTGTGGACATTTACTCCAGAAAGCTAAATGAAAAACTGTAAAAAACAGTAATCCTTTGTCTCGGCTTGTACAGGTGCATCTCAAAATATGTGAATATTGTGGACATGAAAAGTGACACCTTTATATATTCTAGATACATTACACAAAGTGAAACATTTCAAGCCTTTTTTGTTTCAATATCGATGATTACAGCTTACAGCAAATGGAGATGTCCAGTATTTCAAAATATGAACATATATAATACATAATTTATGAACTGAGACAAGCACTAATCAGCTAATTGACTCAAAAACCACCTGCAAAGGTTTTCTAAGTATGTTAATTCATGCACAATAATTGGTTGGGGCTGCTTTTGCTTGACTGGGCGCAGCATTAGAATCAGAATCAGCTTTACTGCCAAGTAGGTTTGCCCATACAAGGAATTTTCTATGGTGTATTGGTGCATGGCAGTAAACATAGTAAGTGGTGAAAAACACAGTTAGTAGAGAATATAGCACAGTAAGTCAAAATAAAAAAAACACGGTAAATAAAAGTGTGCAAAACATTTACCTTTGAAGTTGCATATAGTGCAATGTGCAATACAGTAGTCCAAAAAAGTGCATTCATGTAACGCATTAAGTTAGGAGGCAGAAGGGGTCTGTATCGGCGGGGGTCAACAGACCTTGTTAATGAGGGCAGCTGCCGATGGGTAGAAACTATTCTTTTGGGATGAGGTGTTTATGGTGAGGTGTTGGTCCTTATGACAGCCTCCTGCCAGTGGGGAGTGACTGAAACAATGTGTCCAGGGCGGGAGAGGCCAGTCACAATCTTTCCTGCTCGCCTCAGGGTCTTGGTGGCATACAGGTACTTGAGGGATGGCAGATTGCAGCCAATCACCATCTCAGCAGACCAAATGATACGTTGCAGTCTGCCCTTGTTCTTTGCAGTAGCAGCAGCGTACTAGATGGTGATGGACTCAATGATGGCTGTGTACAAGTGCACCGTCACGGTCTTTGGCAGGTTGAACTTCTTTAGCAGCCACAGGAAGTACATCCTATGTTATTTTTTTGGTGATGGAGCTGGTGTTTTGCTCCCACTTGAGATCCTGGGTGATGATGGTGCCCAGGTAGCGGAAGGACTCTGCAATGATTCTGGAGGAGTCACATAGGGTGATGGGGGCGGTAGGGCAGTGTTATTCCTAGAAACCACAAGGATCCCCATTGTCTTCGGTGCGTTAAGCTCCAGATTTACCACCTGGTGAAATGGTGCAGGCAGAACAATCTCCCACCTCTAGGCGGTCTCATACCCACCAGAGATCAGCCCAATGAAGATGGTGTCCGAACTTCAAGAGCTTGACGGATTGATGACTAGGGGTGCAGCTGTTGGTGTAGAGCAGGGGTCAGCAACCTTTACTATCCAAAGAGCCATTTTCCCCAATTTGCCACCAAATAAAGTGTCTGGAGCCGCAAAAGTAATAGATGTCTGAGCTGAAATTTAAAAACAGGATCCTGGCATAGGTTCCACATTGAGGAGTCCAGGTGCTGGAGGATGAAGTGAAGGGTCATGTTTAATGCGTCTACAGACCTGTTGACTCTCTAGGCAAACTGCACTGTTGAAAACACAAGAAACCATCCAATTCCAAAACAATGACAATGCCACACAAGTCTGCTACCATACAACTTGTTGAATCAATGGCCAGAGTTATTAAATACCCTGTGTTGAGGAGATCCGCATGTGAAATAAATTAGCCTGAGAGACTAAAAAAAGTCAACAAAAAGACAGGGAAACATGAATAATTTTCAAATGTCAAAGTCTTTTATTGTCAAATGCACAAAATAACAGTGTCGTTCTGAACTGAAATTTGACATTTTTATGACATGGCATGCAGTAGTATGAATAATGCGTAGATGATCTGTGCCTACTAGTAGTATTATAGGTAAAACGTTATAGAATAAAAAATGATATAATAGAAATTTTAAAAGAATACATGCATAACAATATAAACTAGCAGCAATTTCAAAGAATGTGGAAATGGGGTAATGACAATATGAAAGAAACATTTTAATAGTATAAATATAAGTCTTAATAGTGCCTATGAATGGTACCTCTATATATGCTATTGGGCATTGAATGTGCATAGAACGTCTTTAGAGCATTGACATGACAATGTGATCGAAATTATTCTGTATGTGCCCTGATGATCCGGTAACATCTACCAGACAGCAGCAGTGTTAACAGACCATTGCCTGGGTGGATATAGTCTTTTATGATGTTCTGTGCTTTCCTAAGGCATTGTTTGTGGTAGATGCGCTGCACGAAAGGGAGCTGGCAGCCGATGATGCGCTCTGCTGACTTCACCATCTTCTGCAGGACCGTACCAGGCAGTGATGCAGTCTGAGATGATGCCCTCAATAGTGCACATGTAGAAGTTGGTGAGAGTTATTGCAGACATGCCAAACTAGTCTCCTTAGAAGGTATAGGTGTCTTTCAGACATTTTGCCTGCCGAGTTTGCTTGCCTGGACCAGGTGAATTCATCTTTGATGAACACACAGAGGAACCACTGATCAACCTCTCTAAGCACTTCATGATGAAGGACAGTGCTACAGGGCGGTAGTCATTCAGGCAGGTGATGGAGGTTTTCTTAAGTACAGGGTTAATGGTGTTCTGTTTTAAGCAGGTGGGGACGGCAGACAGTCAAGGAGAGGTTGAATATAGAGGTGAATACCTCCATGCCATCTGGCCCTGAAGAGTGCGTTGAACAAGTCTTTATTTAGGGATTCCAACAGTACCTAATTTTTGAAAATTGTGCATACTTTTCAAATGTTGTGTGTGTGAACGCACCTCCAACGTTGACCCATTGGTGGCACTACAGTGATGCAACAGGGCATGAAACTTGGTGAAAAGTATGAGGGGAGAATGTTCAGAGGAAGTTTGGCGTGAATTCATGAAAGAGTGTCTGGCTTGCCGTAACGATTGTGCAAAATTGGGTTGGCTCTGGGTTTGTTCAGATTATACTTGAAGTTAGTTGAAAAATCAGGGTTCAATGTCTCAGTTTTGGGATTTACCAAGTGTGGCAATTTAACCTGAAAGCGATCATCACAATGGACAGGAGGTTCTATGTTAGAGGCCTATACGACAATATACCCACCACGTGTGATGGGGTCTGACCTTCCTGAGGACTTTGAATCATAACATCAATGTAATTGGCTTGTGGCAGTCAACTACATGATGTACTAATGGCACACAGAAATTGTGGTTGAAAAAGGTGTTTGCGTTCAGAAGTTATGAGCTTTAATACTGTGTACAGCGCCCCCATTTGGCCGATAATGCCCAAACACTGCAAGCATCTTCTGTTCCTTCTACCAACCATGGTGGACACTGAGTTTGTGTGGCTTGGTCTGAAGATGATCTGTGCCGATTCTGGAGAAAACTGGATAAAAGTTGTAGGAGAGGTAGCAAAAAAAATTATTTCCACAAAGTCCAAGATGGCGGAACAACTATATAACCGCAAATTAACGACATGGGGTCCGTTGAAATATGGCCTTTGGTGAAAAGATGGAGGGGAATGTCCATAACAAGTTCAAAATCAACTTTTTACCACAAGGGTCCATGCCATGGCATAGACTCCAATCGCAGAAGAGGATAAGAACAAACACAATGGGTGCTTCGCAGCTTTGCTGCTTAGCCCCTAAATATATTTTACTGAACAAGATTCAAAGATCCTAGTCAGTAGATCTTCCCATCACTAACTCACAATAGCGGTCACAACTGGATAAAAGTTGTAGGAGAGGTAGCAAAAAAAATTCTTTCCACAAAGTCCAAGATGGCGGAACAACTACATAACCGCAAATTAACGACATGGGGTCCGTTGAAATATGGCCTTTGGTGAAAAGATGGAGGGGAATGTCCATAAAAAGTTCAAAATCAACTTTTTACCACAAGGGTCCATGCCATGGCATAGACTCCAATCGCAGAAGAGGATAAGAACAAACACAATGGGTGCTTCGCAGCTTTGCTGCTTAGCCTCTAAATATATTTTACTGAACAAGATTCAAAGATCCTAGTCAGTAGATCTTCCCATCACTAACTCACAATAGCGGTCACAACAGTAAATGGTTAAAACCGAGGATATAGTGTTTGTGATTCAAGCAAAAAAGGTGCTGCGTTAATTGTGTAAAAATGTAGGTGGGCTACGGGTACTATGCCTACAATGTGTACTCACTTTTGTTGCCAGTGTAGACATTAATGGCTGTGTGTTGAGTTATTGTGAGGGGTCAGCAAATTTACACTGTTATACAAGCTATACACGCACTACTTTACATTTTAGCAAAGTGTCATGTCTTCAGTGTTGTCACATGAAAAGATATAATCAAATATTTACAAAAATACGACGGGTGTACTCACTTTTGTGAGATACTGTATGTCATACATATATACACCGACCAGCTTTAACAAGAAGGGAAGTGGAAAATACCCTGCGTACTCTGAGAGGATGTTGGATTGGAGGGCGCCCTCTGGGCTCTCCACCGAGGTAGCTCCACATGTGATTGTTAGGCAGGTCTTTCCACACTCCGGGGCCCATGCCATGATCTTCCATTTACTGTAGGTGATGTTTGAGTGAGTTTGAGAGCCACGGAAGACCCAGGAAAATGGGGTATATGGACAATGTCAACACCAACAATTCCAATCATTGATGGAGAGAATGAGTGGGCAGGTCACGTGGGTAGAACCGTACCCCACAGGATGGCCATTCAGAATTGTAAAAGTATGAGAGGGAAAGCCACCTGACAGCACAACCAAACAACAGAAAGGGCTTGCAATGCTATACTTTATTTTCTGAACATTATTTCACTAATAATATCCTAACTACTCAAACTGTTTTATTAAATCGCCTCTTAGAGTAAAATCCACTAGCTTCTAACTAATGAAGCAATATGCATTAGTTATAGTTATATTAATAGTTTTGCTGGATGTAGCACACAGTGCCCCTTGATTTCACATTATATTAGTAAATATAAATCTCTCAAGTATTTCGTAAAATACATTCACTGTGGCACAACTTTCTTTCTCTCGCAAAGTATCCCTTGTATCCACTTTTATTTTGAAGGCAAGACACAAAACCCGCTTCCAAATGTAGCATGATGCTCACTCTCCAGCTTGATACTACTGATGATCATGCAAAAGAAAACTATGCTTAGCTTGGGGGAACAATGTGTATTTTTTTGTGTGGCTGTGCATCTGACTTAAGGAGCAGTAGGCCGACACTTATTACAATAAAACGGAAACACTGGGGGCATCCGTTCCTCTAATGCAGGGGTCACTAAATGGCGAACCGCGGTCCAGGTCCGGACCCAGGCGGTGTCCTATCTGGACCAGGACCTATAACCGACATATTGTTGAGAATTAATATACTGTGACGGAACATTTCCATTTTACCTGCACAACGCATCTAGTATTTACGACACTGGAGACTCAGACCAATTGCATATGCCCTGTATATCACCTAATGTGAAGCTACTCAGCCAATCAAATTAGTGCACTGGCCTCTATTTGAGTGATACACACACATACAAACAGTACATGAGAGTTAGGCTAATAGTCGAAGAACTAAATCAGAAAAAAGTTATTTTACATGACGTGCTCTAGATCAGTGTTTCCCAACCTTTTTTGAGCCGCGGCACATTTTTTACATTTACAAAATCCTGGGGCACACCACCAACCAAAATTACACTCTAACACATTACATATTAGATTAGATGACCTTTATTATAATACATATAGTTAATAGTATATTTTTTTGATGTATTTATACTTAGTGGGAAACCTGGAACTGTTTCGATGAACACAAAATGGATATCCTGGCAGTAATGGTAGAAAGACACACACGAAGCTCTTCCTCAACAGCTCTCAGTCTCTCTCTGTTTTTAGTTTTTATCACGGTCAAGCTTAAGAAGCTCAGCTCACACAGATATGTGGTAGAAAACGGGAGAAATGTCAAAATAGCTTTGTTGGCTAGAATGGGGAACTCCTTGGCAACAGATAACCAAAAACTGTCCAAAGGAAGATCAGCAAAGTTTAGCTTTAAACCACGATCTTGTTTCAGTTCTTGCTCCTTTAAAGTCATGTCCTTTCCAGCAATGGATGCTGAGCTGTATGTGTCCCTAATAATTAGGTGATATTAGATAATTTCCCACGGCACACCTGACGATCTCTCACGGCACACTGGTTGGGAAACACTGCTCTAGATAGAGATAAGCAGACAGCGAAAACTTTTAATGTGGACAGACTCTTATGTGTTCATTGTTCCTGCGGGTAGTTCAAAACAAATATCTTTTCATATGTTCCGAGATCAATGAAAGCACACATCCTGAGGGCAGAGTCCAATATGATCGATCCACCAAAATCCTAACACTGCCCATCTTATTCACTGCCCAACAACGTACTAACGAATGCTCCCTTAAAGTTGCTAGCGAAATGAAGTTTCCCGTAAACCCTCAAAATTGCATAGAATTGCGCATCCCGTTCCATTTTTATTCATATCTCCAAATTGGTTCAAGATCAAAGCCTATGGTTTTTACAATGTTTTTTTTTCCGAAAAGACTGTCCCCTCTTCGTTTGTGTATTTTGAAGAGGATAATTTGTATTATGCCAATCTATATGCCATATTGATAAATGCATAAATATAGTTATTTGCATAATTTTGGCATGCATATATATTTTTGTAAACATATAGGTTAATCCATCAATTTTTTTATATTAATTACATGTCATATAATTTGGGGATAGATTACATGTCCTTACTTTCTCCATTTTGTATTGAGTACGTGGCTTTAAGAGACATTTAAGAGGCTTTGTTCTGTAAGTTTAGACAAATACTACCTCTAATTGGTCAAGACAGGTCGAGGGCGGGCACTGTGCCAAATAACTTTGTGTGTGACTTAGAATCTGTGTTTTTTCTTGGGAGAACTTCCTTCAGACTGGTTCTTCTTTGTAAACCACCATGTGATCACATTAAACGTAGTTTAAAAGAAAGTACCTGGTTTCCTACAGTTGCTTTAGGTAAATTAGATGAAGTTGACTTACCCCGCGAACCTAGAAATGTGTACGTTTTGAATTAACCACTTTAATTTCTATAAAGGAGAAGCCTTCCAAATCTCGACCACAAAAACACTAACATAAAAAAAAAAAAAAACGCAACCTGTTACACTTCTATTGTTACAGGGTCAGTTGCAAAGAATGACATGTCGTTTGTGTATTTTCATATTCGAAGTCAAAGGCTTCCAAATCTTGACCAAATAACCTTGAAGGCAGTTAGAAAATTTCTATTCATATCTCCAGAATTATTAATCCACGTTGTAGGGAACAGTCTGCTCCAAAGAGATCGTATCTCAGCAACCGCTTGTCCAAATTCCACCACACTTTGTGTACATGGTTTGTAAGAGGACCAGAGGATCCCTGAAAAGTCTTGGCAGGATCGGCCAAATGGGGGATTTTCCAGAAAAACAATATTAAAGTTCATATCTCCTGAACGCAAACACCTTTTTTAACCAAATCTGATCTAAGAATTTTGTATAAAGTGATCCCCCATCAAGATACAGGGACCCTGAAATGACAATTTTGGTTGATATTTTACTGTTTTTGAAAAGTATAATGCAGTTTTTTCCTGTTTATTATGTTATATGCTCTTACAATAAACAACTAAGAGTTGTTTTAAACCCCAGGGTATGTTCAAATTAGAAATCAAAATCCCTACCTGTAGGAGTATACATGTGTCAACATGTCAACATTTGTTTTTATATTTTCTTCGCACATTTTCTCCAATATACTCATGGAGTCTTCTTTTTACACAATGTTATCTATTCATCCTCTTCTAGGTAAGGGTTTTGATAATCCACAATATATAGGACATAATTCTAATATATAGGATGACCTCCTGAGAGGTCAAAAGTTCAGGATAGTGCTGCCGGATTTTGGTCATCCCAAGAAGGCCTTAGAACTTTAAGGGTTAACAAAATAGAAAAAGGGAAACAAGCATTTTTCTAAAATGAACCACTCAAAAAAGCTCAAAAGCTTTCAATTATGTATTATATACTGACATTTTGCCAATATTTTACTTGAAATAAGAACATTTGTTATTATTAGATTCGAGTTCACTATGAAAATTTACAATAAATATTGTTTGTACTCACTTATATTGTTTAAATATCACTTTATTTTATTTGAGAGTCTGTTGTTTACTACATACATGCAACTACTAGACTACTTCAATATGTGTGTCACTGAATCAGAACGCAAGTAAGACATGATGTTCTGGACCTTTGCTTGAGGTAATTTGGTGTAACTGGACCTCTATACATTCTACTTGAATACCCCTGCTCTAATGTTTTTGTCTTCCAGCTCAGTTGTGGACTGGGACTCCTCTTTCTATTCTGGTAAGAAACAGTTTGCCCTGTTCAGCATTGTAGAAGATCCTCAGTTTCTTGTCAATTTCTTGAATAGACTAACAAGTTTCAGAAGAATGTTCCTTGTTTCTGGCCATTTTGAGCCTAAAATCAAGCTTTATTGCTTCTACAATCAGCACAGTTTAACAGTTTTACACTGTATTTCAAAGGGAGAACCTTCTGGAAGGACATCCATCTATGCAGCACTCTGCCAATCAGGCCTGTATGATAGTGACCAGACGGAAGCCACTTCTCAGTACAAGGCACATGACAGGAGGCCTGGAGTTTGTTAAAAGGCACCTGAAGGACTCTCAGACCCAGTGTGATGAAACAAAGATTGAACTCTTTGGCCTGAATGCCAAACCTCATGTCTGGAGGAAATAACATCTCTACAGTGAAGCATGGTGGTGACAGCATCATGCTGCCGGGATGTTTTTCAGCGGCAGGAACTGGGAGACTAGTCAGCATTTTACATGAATGTTTCAAACATTGTCATTACAATAGCGCCTTAGTCATCTCAAACTAGTTTTGGACTTCATATTGGTGTTTTTCCATGAGTGAAACTGAGAAAAACGGCATCAAAGTTTTTGGACTGTCCAGCCTATTGTGTAGTAGGGAGATGATTGAAAATAAAACTTAGGCTATAAAGTATAACGTGTTCAATAGCTTATATTATTCGTTGTTTTCCCTGCCACTTTTTGTGAGCAGGTTGATTTATTGTGAAATTGAAGACGTAACACGGATATTGGCCATATATCAACATGTAAGGTGCATGCGCAAGACAAGCTCCATGACATCGCCAGTTCAGTTGCCAAAGTTTTTTATATATTTTCTTCCTTGCTGTTTGTATTCCCCACCACTGCAATGTTGCGCACGGTAGTAGGTATAAAACAAATCCAGACCAGCATCTTTACACATTGTAGTTACTGCAATCATTACACCCTTATCTCGAAAACAAAGCAACACTGAATAAAAACACTTTGACACAAGATAAAACAGACAACCAAAAGTTTCGTCATTGACTTCGGATCCGTGCAAGAATCATCAACTAGCAACCATTACGTGTCAGTAAATATGTCCCTGTCTGTAGGCTCATCGGCAAATGTTGCCCCGACGGCGCTTTAGGGGGTAACATTGGCTCGACGCTGCTAGTGTTAAGGCAGTACCGTAACCATTTTTCTTTATAGGTGAAAAAGTGGGATACAGTGGGACCAAAAAGTATTTAGTCAGCCACCAATTGTGAAGTTCTCCCACTGAAAAAGATGAGGCCTGTAATTTTCATCACAGGTACACTTCAACTATGACAGACAAAATGAGAAATAAAATCCAGAAAATCACATTGTAGAATTGTTAATGAATTTATTTGCAAATTATGGTGGAAAATAAGTATTTGGTCACCTACAAACAAGCAAGATTTCTGGCTCTCACAGACCTGTAACTTCTCCTTTAAGAGGCTCCTCTGTCCTCCACTCGTTACCTGTATTAATGGCACCTGTTTGAACTTATCAGTATAAAAGACACCTGTCCACAACCTCAAACAGTCAAACTCCAAACGCCACTATGGCCAAGACCAAAGAGCTGTCAAAGGACACCAGAAACAAAATTGTAGACCCGCACCAGGCTGGGAAGACTGAATCTGCAATAGGTAAGCAGCTTGGTGTGAAGAAATCAACTGTGGGAGCAATTATTAGGAAATGGAAGACATACAAGACCACTGATAATCTCCCTCGATCTGGGGCTCCACACAAAATCTCACCCCGTGGGGTCAAAATGATCACAAGAACGGTGAGCAGAAATCCCAGAACCACACAGGGGGGACCTAGTGAATGACCTGCAGAGAACTGGGACCAAAGTAACAAAGCCTACCATCAGTAACACACTACGCCACCAGGGACTCAAATCCTGCAGTGCCAGACGTGTCCCCCTGCTGAAGCCAGTACATGTCCAGGACCGTCTGAAGTTTGCTAGAGAGCATTTGGATGATCCAAAAGAAGATGGGGAGAATGGTCAGATGAAACCAAAATATTACTTTTTGGTAAAAACTCAACTTGTCGTGTTTGGAGGACAAAGAATGCTGAGTTGCATCCAAAGAACACCATACCTACTGTGAAGCATGGGGATGGAAACATCATGCTTTGGGGCTGTTTTTCTGCAAAGGGACCAGGACGACTGATCCATGTAAAGGACAGAATGAATGGGGCCATGTATCGTGAGATTTTGAGTGAAAACCTCCTTCCATCAGCTAAGGCATTGAAGATGAAACGTGGCTGGGTCTTTCAGCATGACAATGATCCCAAACACACGAAGGAGTGGCTTCTTTAGAAGGATTTCAGGGTCCTGGAGTGGCCTAGCCAGTCTCCAGATCTCAACCCCTTAGAAAATCTTTGGAGGGAGTTGAATGTCTGTGTTGCCCAGCAACAGCCCCAAAACATCACTGCTCTAGAGGAGATCTGCATGGAGGAATTGGCCAAAATACCATCAACAGTGTGTGACAACCTTGTGAAGACTTACAGAAAACGTTTGACCTCTGTCATTGCCAACAAAGGGTATACAACAAAGTATTGAGATAAACTTTTGTTATTGACCAAATACTTATTTTCCACCATAATTTGCAATAAAATTCATTAAAAATTCTACAATGTGATTTTCTGGATTTCTTTATCTCATTTTGTCTTTCATAGTTGAAGTGTACATATGATGAAAATTACAAGCCTCTCTCATCTTTTTCAGTGGGAGAACAATTGGTGGCTGACTAAATACTTTTTTGCCCCACTGTACATTGCGTTGTTTCTCTATAGTTCTCTGTAATTTAGTATGCTCATTAAGTTTATGCCCCTATGATAGTGTGGATTTTTGTTTGTCCCATGTCTGTGCCTCTGAAATATATCATATCTGTCATGTCCTGGATGCGGGCCCCTAGCCATCTCTGTGCTTTGGGGCTCCCATTCAGGGCATGGCACATGGAGAGGCCTCTAGCCATCTCCATGCCATTGTGGGCTCCCCAGTCAGAGCAGCTGCATTCAGTTGACTCTTATTGGGGAGCCTACTTAGGTTAGTTTTGCACCACATTGTTTGCACCACATTATTGTTTGTGTTTGAGTCACAACTTCACGGTTTGTCTTTCATTTAATTCAATGCTCAAGTGGATACGCTACACGTTTCTTGTATTAAGTAGTTTAAGTTCTGTTTGCTACATACAGCACCTTACTTTTCCGTTTACAGTTCGTGTTAGTTTGTACCTGTTTTGTGTTATTGGATTAAATTCACCTTTTTGTTTATACAATGTCTGCGTTTGGTTCGCCTGCACACCACAACCGTGACAATATCAGTTTTGTTTGGGGGCTCGTGGTGGGCAAATACAACTTTCTGTAGGGTAAACAAATTGCTGCATTATGTCAATGTATTTTAAATAATTCTTCAGTCCAAATTTCAACTCTGTTTTTGGATTGGCCCAAAACGGTTGGTCAGAGTAGGGATCGCTCATGTTTCGAGTTGAGATTTGTAAGGAAAAAATATGCTTCATTCCGTGTGTTTTGAAATGATGAATCAATGTGCTGTAATCATAATAAGCTATAATCATAATTGTATGCTTGTGCCTTAAGAATGTATAGCCGTATCATGAATGCATTATTAACAGCCAAATGAAACTGTTTAAAGCATGAACAAAACAAGTAATGATATGTAATAATCACATTGAAGACACATGTAAAGGTTGGGTGATAAAGCAGAGGGTGAGCGAATAACAGGAAGCGCCTAGGGGGTACAAGAAAGACCAGGAAACTACAAAAAGACGCATCCAGGTTCGAGAACACCAGCTGCAACAGGAAGACATCGCACAATCAGAGACTCCGTTCAGCCAATCAGAACACTACGCACACCACGCAACGTGAAGACTTACAAGAAGATATGACCAATAGGCTCCCTTAAGGAGAACCTATAAATTTGAATGTATCTAAACAAAGCGCTCTCTCTTTCCCAGCTGTTCCCAGCCAAAACAAGAGCTGTGCACGTTCGATAGGGATATGATACTCCGGTTAACAAATACGTTGATTATTTCTAATTGGACAAAGTCGTCAGGGTAATTTATTTCTTAACAGATTGCTAATGTATATACTGGTCTTCGTATCAGTCTACTGATATTTTTGCACTGGTCGATCTGGTGGTCTAAATGCAGTCCTCAGTGGACTGACTTTTACTTTACAGTTTGGGCTGATGAGGGTCACAAAGCCAAAAAAATTTCCGTAGATACATGGCCTGATTTAATTGTAATTATCTTTGGCTGACTAAAACATGTTTTGTTGTTGTTTGCTTCCATGTTCTACCATATCTAAGGTGATTTTCAGTTTTCAGTGTTTTCCTTAATTTGGTGTACACGTTCTGTCTACGTTATTGTTTGGATGTTCCTCGATCCTCGCCTGATTACTGTATTTCTTTTCTTTTTGTGCATCTCCTGGTATTATATCTCATGTGTTAGACCACATGGAGAGATAATATGAGGGGGTGGTATGATATGTTGTATGATTATTAGGTGTTATGAATTATAAGAGCTGAGCTCAGAGATCATTTTCTGAATGTATAACTGTAAGAGAAACACAGACCTTGGAGCCTGAACCCCTGGGGTGAATTACTTCCTCACACCAACGCATGTGTGGTGGGGGGGCTGTGTAAATTAGGTTTTAGGGGAATTTCAATATTCTTTGAATTCCTTAGGAAAGATACTATTTTACCAGTGACATAATTGTAATTCAAATTTGGCTTTTATAAATTCTGTTTTAGTTTCTGTTTAAGGGTTGATAGGAGAGATCCTTAAGAAACAGAAGACAATAATTACACAATGTCTAATGACTGGTAACAGTAAAATGAAGTAACGTTTTGCGTCAGAACTGATAGCTCTCAACAATCTCTGTTGAGATTAAATCTTAAAGAAAAGACTCAAGGAGACAATTGCTATAACTGTTACTTTAGGAGTTGTTGAAGTTAAAATCTGCTTCCCCCGGGTCCGAATCAGAGAATGTCCACGCGGTTCAAGTCTTTCCAAACTAAACACCTTTATTACAGATAGCTATCTGGAGATCATTCTCCACAGTACAGTAGACAAGATCTGAATTACTTTCGCCTGGACACAGTTTATATACAGCCCCTCCCACCCCTCAATCATTGGATGTAATCTGTTGAGTGGGCATCCTGGGTGGGCATGTCCCTTTCTTGCAGACCCCGTCTCTGATCGTGGGGCCATCTGGTGACCTCGGAGGCAGACGAAGAGGACAGTTGAAGGGGGGGGGGGCTGGTGCCAGGAAGTCTGCCCGGAGATATCACCTAAATTGTGTTCACACTTCCCCTCCTGTGTTCCCTGTCCCCATCAGGGTCAGTGTGATAAGCCAACAGACAATAAACCAGGTCCCCCTATTCCCCCTTTGATCTCTTGACTCATGGCCCTACTCTGGAATATACTAATTAACATTTTATCACCCCACCAGCTTGCTCTCTCTGAGTTTAGCTCCACTGGCCCTGTTTGTTTCTAACAGCTAATCTTAACTAAAATATTCCACAGAGTGAATCTGGTACAGAACAGATTTCAACAGTACAAACAGATAGAAATTAGATCTTTGCTTTCCTGAGTTAGTGTAACATGTTTCAAACTCAAGATTAGGTAAATCATTCTCAAATCAGGACCATCCCATCCTGCTTCAAGGGTTAGCTCAGAGGGCATAAGGTGGGGAGGGTTCATGAACCAATCAATCTATCAAAGTTTTGTAGAATTCAAACTACTTCCCCCGAGTCCTGAATCAGAGAATGTCCACACGGTGTCAAAACTATTTCCAAAGTAAACGCCTTTTATTACAGATATATCTGGAGCTCGTTCCCCAAAATACAGCTAGGAAGATCTGAAGTCCGTTCACATCGGACACATTTTATGTAGCCTATTCCCCCCTCAGTCCTTGTATCGAAATTGATGAGCGCGCTTCCTTAGTGGGCGTGTCCCGTCCTGCAGCCCCCATCTCCATCCGAGGGGCCCTCTGGTGATCTCGGAGGCCGACGAAGAAGACAGTTGAGGGGGTAGGCTGGCACCAGTAGATCTGACCTTGGCTAGCTTTTGCTTCCATCCTCCTCCTTGTCTTTAATCCCTTGATTTATAGTCCTACCTCTGGAATGTTCTTATTAACATTTACGACCTCCAGCTGGCTATTTTCAGAGTATACTCCCTACCGGCACCGTTTGCTTCTAATAGCACACAAACATCTAATCTTAACTAAAATATTCCACACCAACCCGACTGTAAAAAGGACCCAAGCTGACAGGATCAGGAAAACCGGACAAAGCCCTTCATTATCATGTCAATTTTAATATGTCCATACATAAGACGTACAAACACAAACAATACATTTAACATTGACTAATTCATTCTAATCTGATTGATTCTAACTCAACATGTTTTTGTCGTGTTTCATAATTTTGATCTGCTCAATTGTCCTAAAATTTCATATACAACGAGTCCTCTAATTGGAATTCCATTTCAATAGTGCAATATAGATTCAGATTTTACCTCTATATTGACTTCTTAACTTCCGGAATCATGTTACAAAACCTCACATTTTTATGCAACATTTCTCTTACTTTAACTATGCTATCTAGCAGGCCCTTTCCTTCTGCTAAGAGTAGCTTTATTACTTCCCTCTCCTGAGCCAGTAACCCCCCCGAAGCCCGATAAGGGGGTGGGGCGATGGCCGCGGGTCTCTCCTCTGGTTCAGCCGTGTGGGAGACCCTCTTACCCTTATGACGTACCCTCGCACACTGTGAACCCAATTGGACCCATTTTTCTGGGTCTCTTACATTGATTCAGTTTCCTTCTTTGCCTTTCCCCGTGCCAAATACAACATTGTTTTAACCTCTCGTTCCAAATCGTAAATTTTTCTACCCCACAATTCTGTCTGATTCCACATTAAGAATACCAATGACGCCACTGGTTTCCCCCTGCTGGGTCATGATCCTCCACCACCTTCTTTAACATATCCCTACGTAACTTCACTTCTTTCTCCAAATTTTCACCCTTCAATTCACTCAATCTGTTCAGCCCATGGCTTCCATTCTACGTTCTCAGGCTCCATTTTCCACACACCCCACACAATCTCTGTTTACCTACTTCTCATACAGTACTGACATGCAACAAGTAACAGCAACACGAAAGCAACATACAACAAACGACACCAAGCAACAAATCAAAGGGACATTTACACACATAAATCACCTGTGAAAACAGGTACGCATTTTTTCCTGAATGTGTAGCATTCGGAATATCTTAAAATTCCAGGACTCCAACCTCTATGTAGCGATTCGGAGGTCCTCAATTCTCCGGGACTCAATCCCAGCAATCCCCCTGCAGGGTCCTTATTCTCGTCAAAACAAGGTGGGATACGCCACTTCTAGGATTTAGCATTCGGACTATCTTAAAATTCCGGGACTCCAACCTCGGAGACGCCACTCCGTCCGGGTTTTTAACCCAACAACACCTATCTAGTTCGGAGATGCTACTCCAGGCCTTTAATTTGGAAACTTTATTTTACACTCTCTGTACTTTTCACAAACGATTGTCTAAATTTGACTATGGCCAATACACAGATTCGTTTTTTAAAACAGGTTCTGCTTACCTTAAGTTGCCCGGCTGAAAATCTTTCGGAATTTCCGGAGGCTCTGGTTCGGTCAATTGGCATGAACACTCTCTGATCCCGGACGAGCCCCCAAGTCGTAGAGTTCAAACTACTTTCCCCGAGTCTGAATCAGAGAATGTTTTTATGTTTGTTTCCAGTGCAGTGAGAACATAACTGTAAATTAATAACTTTTCCCCATCAAGGGGAAAAGGTGCGTTACACAATGAATGGCCAATAAACCGGACACATTTGGCATTAAATTCTGGGTAGCCGCAAACAAAATGTATGTTGAACGCACAACCCTATTTATGGAAAGATTAATGTAGGCTGGCTGGTCAGCGGTTAGCGGACAATATTGTTATGCATTTAAGAAAAGGAGATGTAAAGTCAGCGTTTAACCCTGAGCACAATGCAATTCCATAAAACTAACCTATTAGAATATCCACTAATTACACACACCCATTCGATTGCTCATTTTACATGAATGTAAATAGCTCCTCCTTGTCCTGCCTATTGTGTAGTTGGGAGATTATTGAAAATGAAGGTTAAGATATTATGTAAAACATATTCTATAGATTTTATAATGCATTATTTTCTCTGCCACTTTTTAATGTACAACATAATAATAACACATATAGCTTATAATTTGGGTTTACTCCAAATATTGTGGACAATTGGAAAAGCAAATATAAAGTTACAGCAGACGGGGGGGATCGAACCATGGACCCTGGGTTTACAATCAGGACACTCTAACCACCACGCCACCGGCAAAGTTGCTGACCAAACCATTTCGGAATGTTGGGTATTTTACTAATTGAAAATATACATGAAAGAGGTTTAGAATGATCTCATGACAAAATAAAGCATATAGCTCCACAATTTGGCAGATGCCAAACTAAAATCATTCATGGGTCTTATTTATTTGAGAGGTGTTACTAGCGGTAAAAGCATGAAACTCAATGTTTATTGGACGGCCAAAATGAAAATAAAAAATTAGGAGATATCTGCGCTTTGATGACAGGACCACAAGGACCCCTCTTGTGAATGATACATTTGCGATGATATTGGAGGTATTCGATAAGTTTGTGAAAAACAGTGCAGTGAGAACATTGTAGTAGATGAACAAGGCGCGGTGTCGCTTTACACAATACATGGCCAATAAACCGGACACATTTGGCATTAAATTCTGAATAGCCGTTCAACAAAATACATGTTAAATGCACAACGCTATTTATGGAAAGATGGTAGTTAGGCCGGCTGGCCTTTCGCAGACGCATAACAATATCATGCTTTATCTGCGCTTTGATGACAAAACCACAAGCACTGCACGCATTGTGATTGATACATTTGCGATGATATCGGAGGTATTCCATAAGTTTGTGAAAAACAGTGCAGTGAGAACATAACTGTATTAGATGAACCACTGTTCCCTCGCAGAGTCGCTTTACACAATACATGGCCAATAAACCGGACACATTTGGCCTTAAATTCTGGGAAGCCGCCAACAAAATACATGTTGAACGCACAACGCTATTTATGGAAAGATGAAAGTAGCCTGGCTGGTCAGCGGTCAGCGGACAATATTGTAATGCGTGAGCGAAAAGGAGATGTAAAGTGAGCATTCAATGTTCAGGGAACAAAACTTGTGAGCTCTGCCAGACATGTTAGCGATTTGACTTGAGACCAAATCTATTGATTCGCGATGCGGTCTATAGGTGGGGGGTGGGAGCATTCTTTACAATTTGAAACAAAGAAATCCTGAGCACAATGCAATTCCCTAAGACTAACCTATTAGAGTATCCACAAATAACACACATCCATTCGATTGCTCATTTTCATATATCAGGTGATTTTACACGAATATTTCAAACATTGTAATTTTAATAGCTCCTCCTTGTCCTGCCTATGGTGTAGTAGGGACATGATTGAAAATGAAGGTTAAGCTATTATGTTAATAATGCGTTATTTTCTCCGCCACATTTTAGTGTACAATATTACAATAACACATATAGCTGGAAGCAGCAATTTGGGTTAACTCCAAAAAATTAGGACAATTGGAAAATTGCGGAAGGAGAAAAGGAAATTTTAAGTTGTTGCAGACAGGAGGAATTGAACCATGAACCCAGGGCTTACTATCAGGACACTCAAACCACTGCACCACCGGAAAGTTATGGACACAACCATTTCGGAATGTTTGGTATGTACCTAATTCAAAATATACTAGAAAGAGGTTTAGAATTTATTTGGGTTTTGTGAGCAGGTCGATTTATTGTGAAATTTAGAACATAACACAAACATTGGCCATAGATCGACAGTAAGGTGAAGGCGCAAGACAATCTCCTTGACATCATCAGTTCAGTTGCCAAAGTCATTTTGACTTTATAGTTCCTTCGTTGCTATTTGTATTATTCCACCAATTCAAACTGCAATATTGAGAGCGATTTTATATCGTATAAAACCAAGCCAGACCGGCGTCTTTACACATTGTATTTACTGCAATCGTTACACCCAAACCTCAAAATCGGAGCAACACTGAATCAAAACACTTTGACACAAGATAACAGACACACAAAAGTTTCGGCCTTGACTTTGGATTCGTACAAGAAGCGCCATCTAGCGACCATTACGTGTCAGTAAATACGTCCCTGTCTGTAGACTCATGGGCAAACTTTGCCCAAACTGCGCTTTAGAGGGGTAACAATGGCTCGGCGCTTCTAGTGTTAATCATGACCCGGAGGACGTCTTTAACCAACACTTGGAAAACCGCGGGCACATTGGAGAGGCCAAACGGCACCACTAGATACTCAAAATGTCCCAGAGGAGTGTTGAACGCCGTCTTCCACTCATCACCCTCTCTGACGCGCACCAGGTGATAGGCGTTGCGCAGATCCAACTTGGTGAAGAAGGATGCTCACTGGAGGGATGTGAAGGTGGATCTGAGAAAGGGCAACGGATACTTATTGCGCATAGCTATTTTGTTGAGAGCACAGTAATCAATACAAGGGCGTAACGTGCCATCCTTCTTTCCAACGAAAAAGAAACCAGCTCTGAGCGGTGAAGATGGTCAGATAATCCCTGATGATAACGACTCGCGGATATATTTCTCCATGATCTCGGTTTCCAGTTTGGAGAGTTTGTACATTTCCCTGTAGAGAAGGACATGAGGGGATGGTGTGCCCCAATACAGGCACGAGCCTTCGGCCACGCAACGCGCTCTTTCGACCTTGGAGAGGCGTGCACGCCCCAGTTGCAACGGCTCTGGCTCAGTGTTTGAGCGTCAGGCGCACTTGCCGTCTGGCACCGTAGATGGAGGCCTCGTCCTGAGAGGTGAGGATGACGAGCGGGGACGGGCAGAAGGAGGTTTCTCCCGATGTTGCTCTCGGAAGCGAGTGTTGATCCGTTGGGCCAGGGTGTTAGGTTTCTCTCGAGAGGCCAGCATGTCCTTTAGACACGCCGAGAGACCGTTCAGGAACCCTGTAACGCAGCGTCATTCCACCCACTCTCGGCAGAAAGGATCCGGAAATCGATTGAATAATCCGCAATGCGGCCGAGTCTGCGTCCCTCTCTCCTTCTTGTTGGTCAAAGACCTTTAAGAGCTCCCCCGTGAAGGTTGTGTAGGAGGAGCAGAGAGGACTGTTCGCTTAGCCAAACGGCAGATGTCCATGACAGGGCTTTTCCCCACAGGGCGCTGACTAATACGCTATCCTGGCCCGCTTAGGCATTTTCCACACACGGGGTGGTTTATTGTTTGTGTGTAGTCACAACGTTCACGTTCCTGTTTTCATTTAATTCAATTCACAGTGGATACGCTACACGTTTCTTGTAAGTCGTTTATATGTTTTGCTATGTCATTTAGCACCTTTCATTTTACGTTTACAGTTCGTGTAGTTTTTGTCTTGTGTTCTTTGGATTAAGTTCACCTTTCATTTCAAAATGTCTGCGCTTGGTTTCGCATCACACTATGGACGTGACAGCCACAAAGAAAGCCCTTCATCCTTATGGTATTGCCGCCTGTAGAGCCCTAAAAATCCAATATTGGAAACTAGAGTGTAAATCACTCTATTTTTGTTATATTTTCACTTCCTGACTTAATTTGAATGCGTACAGCCCATTATCTGACATTCCCTGATCAGCTAGCAATTATCAGATTCACTTCCCTGCAGATCTTCAGCCAGATCTTTTTTTCTACAGGATTTGCCACCTCTCAGCAATGGAATCTATCACGCATTATTTGACTTTTTCCACTTTTTGTACATTGCACGGTGTACAATATAATAAGAGCATTGAGTTCATAAAGTTGCCTATTCCTGCAGCGTCTTGTTGTAGCTTAATCGCAGCCAGACAAGATTGTGAAAGCCTTGGCTTTGTATTGTCATTGTTTCTAGGTGACCCCAACATTTTGAACAGTAGTGTAGATAATTCAGTATAAATAAATTAAAAAACTATGACTGCAATTGTAATGCACTGCATTTAAGGTAGATTTAAGGTAGCGGCGGGCTCCCCTCCAGCGGGTGGCACCCCGGCGTTCGACGTCGCCGGCCTTCTAGTTGCCATCGTTCGTGTTTGTCCTGTTTCCCCATGTCCTGTGAACGCATTCCTCCTGATTTCCCACAGCTGTTCCCTATCAACTAGGTATATAGGCCCTCGTGTGTCTTGTCTCTGTGTTCGTTATTGTTACCTGTTCTGTGTTACACGCACTGCATTCGTTGGTGCTCTATTTGAGAATATTTCGTACCACTGTGGCTTTTGCCATTTCAAGGTGAAATAAAGACCTGGTTTACTTTCACCATCCTGCATTTTGATCTTCTTTCCAAGACAACGTTAAAGCTCATCCTGATGCAGCACACCATCACTCTCCTACTTCTTCAAACTGCCCATACACACTGTGTTTTGGGTCATTGTCATATTGAAAAAATAAAGATAGAACCATTAAGCGCAAACTAGATCAGATGGGGCATTTCTGCAGAATGCTGTGGTGGCCATGCTAGTTGATTTTGCCTTGAATTACAGTTTTACCAGCAAAACCACCTCATGCCGTCACATCTCCTGCTCCATGCGTCATGGTGGGAGCCATGGTCCGTTCACCCGCCCTGCGTATCACAAAGACACAGTGGTTGGAAATTTCAGACCAAAAGACAAATTTTCCCTGGTCAATTGTCCACTTCTCAAATTTCTGCACCCCAGCAAGTCTCTTTTTATTTTTGGTGTCCTTCCATATTGGTTTCTATGCAGCAATGTGCCCATGAAGGCCTGATTCACTTAGGCCCCTCTGAACATTTGAGCTTGAAATCTGTTACTTGCTGTAACTGCATAAAGCATTTATTTGCGCTGCAATCTGAAGTGCAGTTAATGGTCAATTTCTGAGGCGGGTAACTATTTAATTTATCCTCTGCAGCAGGGGTAACTCTTAGTATTCCATCACTATGGCTGTCTTGTTGAGAGCAGTTTCCAGGGCTTTTTCCTTGTCCTCCATTGGTATGGCAAATGCACTCAATCTCATAGTCCTGGTTGTGAGCAGGCAACGGCACCATGCGGTGTGGTGTGTTAACCCTAAAAATAGGAATCTCATGTACTTTGTCCATGGCAGTAGTTATATTGCTCATTTGCACCCTAGTATCTTTTCTTGCACTTAATCTTTTGCACATTCTACCATTTCAGTGTCTAATTGCTATACTGTAATTACTTGCCTCTATGGCATATTTATTGCCTTACTTCCCTTATCTTACCCGCATTTGCACATGCTGTATACAGACTCTTAGACGTTATTATTGATTGTATGTTGTTATTCCATGTGTAACTTTGTGTTGTTGTATGTACCAAACTGCTCTGCTTTCTCTTGGCCAGGTCGCAGTTGTAAATGAGAACCTGTTCTCAACTAGCCTACCTGCTGGTAGAATCAAAAGTAGTTATGGTGTGTGGATGTGATTTTATACTAATGTGACGTGAATAAACTAAAGGAGTGGTGATTTTTGAAGCAGAAACAGGTGGGGAAATGGGATTCAATTATGTATGAAGGCTAGGTGGCAAACCATCTGCATTTAGAACTTCACAACATGACCCTTTGGTTTGCGAGAAATTAGTCTTTGTCAGAATGTGTACTGAAGGACTAACAAGATCTGGAAATGAATGTTGTCATTTTTTCTTGAATTGGCAAAACCTCAATCTTATAATGATCACATGTAATTAATTGTGTGTAGTAGCAGTTGTCCTTGTTAAGGCAAAATGTGTAGGTACATCTTATCTATAGGTTCTAGATAATCCAAACAATACTGACAATTCCAATTCTGAATAAAAATCTTTGCTGGGTTGAAGTTCTCCAAATTTAATGACAACTCCCAGTATTTAAATATTTTTGAAGAAAAGTGAAAAGGGAGATCAATAATTAAATTTGGCCTGCTGAGCTGGGGCTTTGGTTAAGTTTGGGATAAAGGAAACCAGTAATTAGACATTTACTGACTCCAATCACTCCATGATCCTAAGCTTGGCTGTTATTGGCACCCTACTGAAATCTGTGGTTAGCAATAATAATGTAAAACACAGCCATATCTCAAAAGAACAGCCATCTTTAAAACTGCAAAACCATGGGAGACTAATTGTGCCCTGATAGGAATCCAACTACCTGGATAAAATATGTTATTCTGGGAATACAGTGAATGTTTAGTAGAACCAACTGTGATGTATTTCATAGAAAGACCAGATTTAATGAACAATCGAGGACGCATTAATTTTGTTAAGGGTGTGCCCAATAACAGTACAAACTGGCTAATTTGGCTGTTTAATAAGATGTGATGTTGAACACTTACTGTGTTTTTTTCTGTCATGCAGAAAAACCATAGCACCAAAGCAATTTCCTTGCATGTCACGTCCTGAGTGTGGTGCGGAACCAAATGCAGACATCGTTGTAAATGAAAAGTGAATTTATTCCAGAAACAAAGAGACAAACTAACACGAACTGTAAACGCAAAATGAAAGGTGCTGAATGAAACAGCAAAACATAAAACGATGTACAAAGAATGTGCAGGGTATCCACAGTGAATTGGACTTAAACAAAACAAGAACGTTGTCAAGCACAAGCACAAACAATAAACCACACCAGAGTGTGGAAAACCCTAAACTAAATAGGCTCCCCAATCAGAGACAACTGATCACAGCTGACTGGGGAGCCCACAGTGCCACAGAGATGGCTAGAGGCCTTTCTGTGTGTCATGTCCTGACTGTGAGCCCCAAAGCATAGAGAAGGCTAGGGGCCCCCAGCCAGGACATGACAGTGTACTTGGTAATAAAGCTGATTCTGATAGTGCTCTCCTCTGTCATTACCACTGACAATATACGGCTCCTGCATTCACTTTAACGAAGTACATTGAAATAAAAAGGCTTCGTAAATTGTTAAATCCCACTAAAAACAAAATATACCTACAAACAGCATCCTCATTGAATGTTGCTATCAGGATTATGACCGGGAGGACCCAAAGGCGGACAGTGATCAGGTAAGTGCGATGCGTAAGCACACAATGTTTGTGGTCATATACAGGCGTGGGTCGGCAACGGGGCTGGAGGGTGTGTGTCAGACGATGGGCAGAGACGTGGTCGGTGGGCAGGCGAAGATTGGTAACGGGGCTGGTGGGTGTGCGTCAGACGATGGGCAGAGACGTGGTCGGTGGGCAGACGAAGGTCGGTAACGGGAACTCTAGAGACAAGCAAGGTACTGGGCCGGGGCTCGGAAACAAGGACTGTGAAACGCTGGATTCGTTGTACTAGACAAGACGATCTGGCACTGCAAGCTGGGGAAACAGGGACTAAATACAGAGAGTAATTGGAACTAGACAACACCTGGTGGGGGGGTGGAGACAAGGGAACAGGTGAAACCCATCAGGGCGTGACAGTTGCAGACAACAGGACAATTGATAGATAAGGCAATTGGATCAATCTACACAAAGATCCATTTGTCAGACATCATGGGTTCCACATGTGCAATAAGGCACGTATGCAAAGTTTCAGAAGGTTTGGACACATGGGGTGGAAACGCCATGATTATTATCAAAATGGGCATTTTGAGGTGGTGCCTGTAGCACCATCTAGGCTCTGATCAGGCCTATACTTTCTGAGAAGTGTTAACGCAAGCTCTACTTTTAGGGTGCCAAATTAGAACTCTGGATTGACAAACTCAATTCCTTACATTAGTGTTAAACGGTCCTACAACAGTGAGTAAGATGTTTGTTTTCTCAACTGCGTAACTTAATTGGAGTTTGTGTTCGCAGAAAAGAGGCCCTTTCTGCAACACAGGCTGAGTGTTTGCGTAATGGCTCATGCTCAGTATTTTTCCCCTGAAGAATGGACCCTTGATTGCAACAGGATATGCAGAGTTAAAAGAAAAGTTAACAGCTAAATAGAACACTGTGAAGGCCAACAAAGCCAGGGAGGCTTGTTGTAGCGCATTGACGACTGAGTATATTTGTGAGAAGTGTTCTTGTAATATGTTCTCTGTTTTGTTTTACGGACTCTACTTATGTGAAATATAATTGACATGGCATGACATGCAAAACAGTCCATCCAAATATGTGAACACTAATAGGATTTCCGGTTAGTAGTATAATTAAATAATAGCCTGCACATGGGCTGCATTTCTGAAATTGACCTATTACTGTTAGTGAATTAAGAGCTACTCCCTAAAGCACCTAGGCTGTAGAGCTACCTGTATGAATGTAATGCTTGTGTGAAGAAAAACTTCATTCTATTAATCGTTTCAGCTGCAACCCCAGTGGAAAGCGCACCTGGCAACAAGTCAGGATGAAATATAAAAATATTCAAGTTGTGTGTATTAATAGCTCTCATCAGTAATACACAGTACAGACGTGGTATGTAGCCTACACTTATAGTAGCCTTATCATATGTTCACAGCAAACATATAAGAGCATTGAAAACTGGAGGAGGGCCACCTCCTGCTACATCGACACAGGCAGAGGAGTTGGCACTAGAGCACAATAGAGGAAGGCCCATATTGAAGGGGGTCGAGGGGGCAGTCAGTTCAGACCCTGGGGGCAGCTCAATGTCCACCCTTTATGAACAGGGTAATGTCATATCAATTGCTTTGATTGCCCAGTTTAAAATGTATGTATGTAGTTCACATGCCTGTCTTATGGATAGTTGAGGGGGATACTATTGATCTGCTCCAGCTACCAGCATGCCTCTTTGTCTGACTCTCAGGTAGAGGAAAAAGTGGAAATCATAGAGGAGTTCTGTGGAAGCATCAATGCGATGTCTTGACACAATTGAACATATTTTCTCATTATTTTTTGCACACGAAGACTTGAGTGAGGAAGTCAGCCATGTCTGACACACATACAGGTAGATCCATTTCATAATTTGTACAGTAGTTTAATGTCTATTTCATGGTGACTAACATAGGCTAATACTAGGTTATGCATGGAAAGTTGTCATGAGCTGATATTCCCAGTCATACATCTACTGAATGAGAATGAACCTTCAAGAGAAAAAAACTGTCAGTTGGCAATTGCATTGTAGTCGGAGAAGCAAAATCACCCACTCTCCCCACCCATGGCTATTGTCTCTCAGGCCTCACACAGAACCGAAAGGGTAGCTTTTTGCTATTGAAAGAAACACTCATAATGACAATTTGTAACACTAATAATGCTGAATCCTGTATGCCGTGTTTGTTCTCTCAATGTGTTTTTCTTACAGGCTGGATCTGACAATGTGCAGTTGCTCGACTGCCAGAAAAAAAAGTATAGAAATAGAAAAACTGGTACAAGGTCTTGCTATACATTGACCATACTTTGATCAATATTTCTCTACAATCTGTAAAAAATGTCTTTACATTTCATGGGAAGGGAGAATGCCAAATGACTAAATTCATAAATCCAAAGAATAAGTTAATGTGCCTTGTTATTGGTGAAAAAAAGGATTTGTGGTGGTGTCTCTGACAGCTCCTCCTATTGGGTGATTCAACGTCAGCTGGCATGGTGCTCTTTCTTTTCTAATGGTGGCAATGTTATGGAGCACCACACATGCTGCCACCACCTCACATGCCCGCTCCGGATGTACCCGCAAGCCTAGCAGACCAATAAAACATGATTTGATGCCCACAAATGTCATCTCTATCCTGACCCTTGTGTTGCTGTGAGACACATTATATTTAATTTGGTAATGCAGACATGGGTACCCTCTGTCCCCAAGCAGCAGGCCATCAAAATGTCCTTTGGAAAACAGAAAGAAATTGTCACAGAGCAGGATGATGTGGGGAATATAGGGGATTGTTCAAATCTCTGTATATATATAATATAGGGGATTGTTCAAATCTCTGACCAAAAGAGGATTCCCAAATGCATGAATCTTGCACCGACCCAGGCCACCTGGCCCCCAGACTAGTCACCATTAAATGCTGATCACATGTCATCTAACAAAGGATTTCAGGCCATTTAATGGAACTGAACGGTTTCAATTTAAAAATGTTTTATTGTCACAGGGTAATAATCTTGCAGTCCTCTAACTTCATAATTGTATTTAAATGTTATTTAAGATCTTAATTTTCATTATTACAGTAATATTCATTAACAAAGGCACTGCAAATGAATTTGTAAACATAAAATGTACATTCAAACACAAGTCATTGTTTTTTTCAGATTTCTAATTCAGTGTGATAAATGAAAGAAGCATTAGTCTAATGGTTTCAGGGCTTCCACGTTCAGTTACAAATTGCCATTAGATGGAACTCTCAAAGCATCCCACAGCTGAGCACTCGCAACATATATTGTTTCATTGAATTAATGATGACTGGATACCACAAATGTAAAATAGGTGCCATCAAAGTTAACACGGCAAAATCAGTGATCTCACACGGAGATCTGAAAAGAGTTACATAAAGAGGTGACATTCAGATTGTGCGCTGGATCAATTTTATCCATCAGATGAGATGGCAGAGAGCCCACCATTTGAATGCATCAAAGTAAAAAAGACCTTTAAAGCTAATTAGTTTGTCCTTTATGAAGGGATTATGTATTTGGGTAATATGTATTGGTCCCCATCCCCCAGGGGATGTACAAGCATATTTTGTCCCTGCTGTTAGAATATGCATTGCCCTATTACAGACTCATTGCATTGCAAGGTAACCTGAAACATTTAAGACATGGTTACTGGCTTAATTGGGTCAAAACATGCTTCCATCCTATCTAGCAGGAGCAATTAAGATGAACCTTTCGTTTATTGCCATAGCAGTCTTGACCAGAAGGCTATATATGCTAGTCAACTGCTCATCCTATCTAGGCAAAAAAAAAAGATTAAGTATTTGTAAATACAGTACTTGAAACAATCTTTTGTGTTAGATTTAAATTTGAATAATAGTATCTACATAACACGCATTGTAATGAAACGCCATGTACAATATGAATTTGATCTACATGTCTATAGTATGTTGTTCTATAATATTTTATAACAAAAACAATTGAGTTATGTTAAATCTATGTGTTCCAAACATCTGTAATTTTTATCATAGGTGCACTTTGTGAGAGACGGAATCTAAAAAAAAATCCAGAAAATCACATTATATAATTTTGAAGTAATTAATTTGCATTTTATTGCATGACATAAGTATTTGATCTCCTACCAACCAGTAAGAATTCCGGCTCTCACAGACCTGTTAGGTTTTCTTTAAGAAGCCCTCCTGTTCTCCACTCATTACCTGTATTAACTGCACCTGTTTGAACTTGTTATCTGTATAAAGCAAACCTGTCCCACACACTCAATCAAACAGACTCCAACCTCTCCACAATGGCCAAGACCAGAGAGCTGTGTAAGGACATCAGGGATAAAATTGTAGACCTGCACAAGGCTGGGATGGGCTACAGGACAATAGGCAAGCAGCTTGGTGAGAAGACAACAACTGTTGGCGCAATTATTAGAAAATGCTTTTCTGCAAAGGACGACTGCACCGCATTGAGGGGAGGTTGGATGGATCTTGGCCAACAACCTCCTTCCCTCAGTAAGAGCATTGAGGATGGGTCGTGGTTGGGTCTTCCAGCATGACAACGACCCGAAACACACAGCCAGGGCAACTAAGGAGTGGCTCCGTAAGAAGCATCTCAAGGTCCTTGAGTGGCCTAGCCAGTCTCCAGATCTGAACCCAATAGAAAATCTTTGGAGGGAGCTGAAAGTCCCGAAACCTGAAGGATCTGGAGAAGGTCTGTATGGAGGAGTGGGCCAAAATCCCTGCTGCAGTGTGTGCAAACCTAGTCAAGAACTACAGGAAACATATGATCTCTGTAATTGCAAACAAAGGTTTCTGTACCAAATATTAAGTTCTGCTTTTCTGATGTATCAAAAACTTAGGTCATGCAATAAAATGCAAATGAATTACTTAAAAATCATACAATCTCTCACTACCTATGATAAAGATTACAGACCTCTACATGCTTTGTAAGTAGGAAAACCTGCCAAATCGTCAGTGTATCAAATACTTGTTTTCCCCACTGTATGTTACATTTTGGAGTAAATGTATATTTTTACAACTTAACCTAATTACACCTCCTGGTCTCTAGTTTGTATAACATCCTCACTGCTCTCTCCGAGAATAGTGTGTTCCATTGTGCTGTTATTGTGATAGACTAAGAATATACTACATAAGGCTGAAGTTATTTTGATACCTTTTTGCCAGCTATTCAGTCTTTTTTCGCTAGCTAGCTAATTGGAAATATCTTTGGTTTTGTATTTGGGAGATGGCCAGCTAAGTACTGGAGGATAATTTGTGTTTATTTACTGCCAGTACACAGCTGGACACCGGACACAGCAACCCCACTTTAAAATATCCTCGGAATTGTACCTTTTCTGGTTTAATATGTAATAATAATGTTTGGGCTACATGACGATCAGTTTGCGCCAACTGCTAATCAAACTAATGGTTGTACAGTCTGACAGGCTAGTAGGATTAGATGAACCCAGTGGCTATGGTAACTCGTCTTCCAGACACACAGCAGAACAACAAGATACTTTTCTTTCAATTGGCTAGAAATGACGGCTCAACAACCCCTGTATTCATACAAATTTGTTTATATGAAACACAAAAAAAATTATAAAAGAAATGGGAAGAATTTGTGTTGATTTCATGTAAAATTACAACACCCCCCAATTTCCTTTAGCCACAACTTCTGTTAATCGGCAATGATATCATTGGGGTGAACTTTAACCTCAAAAAGCTATGTGAAGATAAGTAACTTTGCTAGCTGGTCCATTTTCTTTGGTGGACTTCAGCATTGTATTTATCATAGAGGAAAATCCGGTTTTGTTTGCAAACAAAGATACAATGGATGTGGGCGAGAACATGTTAGGTTTTACACATTTTCATAGTGTTTCAAATGTTGTGATTTATTGCAAAAAATTACAATAATGCTTGTAACTACTTAATAAAAAAAATGTGTCTTGCTAACATGGACATGCACTTTATGTTGAACCATCACATCAGCATTTGTGATCCGAACACCTCAAACAAAAAAAAGATTTGACTTTTTTCCAATCTTCCTCTGTCCAGTGTATTTTGTTTTTATTGTCCAGTCTGATGTATTTTTGTTTGCAAATAGAATGCCAGCATCCTCTTCCATTAATAAAATACTGACCACAGTCATACTGGAACAGAAAACAGTTCCCACAAAGTTGAAATCATAGAATTTTCCAAAATGTCTTGGTAAGATGAGGCATTGACATTTCCCTTCAGTGGATCTAAGGGGCCTAGGCCACAGTTAGCACAATGCAGGCAGAAAAGGTTCTCCCAGCATTCGCCAAACCCAGACTCATCCATCATAGAGACTTGTGCCGATACAGAAGTGGGATTTGTCACTCCACAGAACACGTTTCCAATACCCCAAAGTCCAGTGGCGCTGTGCTTTACACTACCGCATCTGATGCCTGACATTGGGTTAGGTGATGGAAACCCATGCCATGGTGCTCCCAGCGCACAGTTTTAGTGCTGATATTAATACCAGAGGAACTCTGCAGTTATTGAGTGAGCAGAAAGTTGGCGACTGTTATGCACTAGGTGCCTAAGAACTCGAGACCCACAATTTGCAGCACCGGAATTTTGCCAAACATTATTGGAACTACAACTGAACTGTGTTGTAGTCAGATAAGAAACAAGTGTAACATATTGGCCATGTACATCAACACCATGTTTGGCAACAAAAGAGGACAGCATAAAAGGGTACCCTCTGTCAAATATGGCGGTGGATCATTTATGCTTAGAGGATTTTGTGCTACTAGTGCCTTACTCGGAGGCACTTTTTAAGATTGATTCCATAATAAATTTCAACAAGACAATGACCCATCAAAATCAAAACAAATCAAAGAAATGGTTGCAAGACCAGAAACTCCTGTGGTCTGAATGAAAGAGAGCAGTACACAAACACAAACCTATCAAATCTTGAAATGCTGCATGGAAGATTTTTGTTAGAAAAATATCATCAAATTTTTCCGAAATTATTGTTATAAAAATATACAGCTCCCTCTTATTTTTGATCACAAAATATATGTTTTGTTGTTGTTTTATTTAGTTTTTTATTCACTTGCTCAATTTAATGGAGTGTCAATGGTTCTTAATTTTTATACTACACAGATTATAGTATAATGTGTATAGCTCCAAAATTATTTGAAGTGAACCTGTATGTATTTCTGGTTAGATTATAGTGAAGTGTGTGACATAACACTAATTTAGCATACCATGAGACATTTACAACAGCTTTTAATAACTAGTGGCCTTATCAGTGCTGCCCATACATTACAATGTAATGAGTTTACAGTGTTATAATTTTGCCAAGCAATTGATGTTGCAGGATAGGACCACATCACCATCACTTTCACAGAGACAGGAGCCATCCAGGAGCTTACAGCGTGTTTTGAAAGTCCAGGGAGGTTTGGCGCAGGCGCAGTAGATTCTTTCACTTGTTCTGCCCACGAAGCTTGCCACATGAAAGAACGGGTCTTAGGTGGTGGAAGGAGGGCAGGGGAATCTCCAGGCTCAATGCCGCCTTCTCAATAATGGGCTGGAACTCCAGACACAGAGAAGACTTATGTGGACCGCCACGAGAGGGAACCCCGCACTCGAGCGTATCCAAATCCATATTTTTCTGATGTGCTCTCGCCACACGACTCCACAGCGAGAAGGGGCTGGTTAGCCTGAGTCGGGGGGGAAGCACGTCTTCCAAATCCAGAATGTTGTCGTCGTCATCATCTGACTTGCTGCTCGAGGAGGATGAAGGGACGACCTCCAAACTGATGTCTTCAATTCTGTCTTTCCTGACGGACGGCCCACAGCAAGGTGGCGCAGTCGTCGCACTCAGTCGTCGCACTCCGGTGTTTGTCCTCTCCAGCAGCCAAGGAGAAGTAGCGGCAAGCGAAACTGAAAAATGTGTTCATGAGGACGCTGTTTGTAAACTGCCACAGGATCATCAATTAGAAAATTTACATTCAAAAGCTGAAGCTGAAGAAAAAGGGAGGCTGTGCTAAAGGCACGCTTAGTTATATGGGCTAGTGTGCCCAGGTTGGCTGAGCCATGTACATTTAATTCTCAGCATGGCCGCTTTGGGCGTAGGTAAACTGCTAAAGCTACGCCCTTTAGCTACGCCACTGGATAGCCATACTATAGAAAACACATTTCCATTATGCTTGATGACTGCCTTCATAGATAAAGCACTTCATCCCTGTGGAGTGATGGTGAGGTTAATTGTGGAAATATCTTTTGTAGAGAGTGAATGCAATTATGATTTCCAACGGAGTTGGAGAGCACAGCTGGTACAGTGCACTGTGTGAATGTACTGGAAAGCCAATCTCGTCAGCTGACAATTGTGGAAATCTTAAAATAAATCACTAAGTCCATGCTCCATGCATACTAAAACACTGGCAGGGAAAACCAATTATTCTTACTACTGGCTTGAACTATTAAAACAGTTTGAAATACTTTACAAGATTGTGTATTCTGTATTAACTTACAAATCAACACTGCAGTTCTTTCAACTGATGATATATTTCCATGGCTATTAGTGAGATTTGTGTAATTTTACCCATGTTACACCTGCTACCAACGGCAGGTTTGGCAATTTAGAGGAGACAATCCTCACTCTTAATGTGGGTTCTCATCCAAACACTTTAGCATATATTAATTGAATTGTCAATGTTATGGTAACAGCATTGGGCAGCAGTGGGGGCATTAGGCAGTGTTAGTGTTGCAATAGTTCGAGAGGAGAGACAAAATTTAATTGCTTTGAATTTGCAGACAGATGTCAACTTCCTTATTGAAAGGACTCTTTCAGACCAGGGGGTGTCAGGGTTCCTCCCTGACCATGTCCTACTCTGAACCTGCGCACCCTCTGGTGGCCCAGGAGTGCTATTACAGTCCCTGTCACCAATCACCAACCACACGCACCTGTTCCCCATCTCCCTCATCAGTACCCTTCATAAGCACCTAGTTCCACCAAACCCCTGCCAGTTCAAACTCAGTGCTACGCCAGGTCACAACCTACGTCTCCCTAGTTTTTTTTGGCTCCTGCGTCTTTCCGCAGTTTTTGGCTTTACAGCCTTTTTTCTAGATAGACATATATATTTCTCTACCCACATACCTGAGCGACCGTCAGTGTTACTAGCTCTCTAGTCATCATAGTTATATCCATTAGCCATCCCAACTTACGTTCCTCACGTCGAGCACTTGGATCCCACCATCTCTCCGGTCATCCGTAAATCCTTACAGGGGGCCGCTGTTTTAATGCATAATGCATACAAATACACACGCTGAACAATTCAGATATTTTCATTATTCTGCAGGCTTGGACATTTAAAATGTCATGTTTATCGGAGTGATGTTTGGATTGTTGCCATGATTATTCCATAAATACAATTCATTAAATATCGGATTATTATTCCAAATTAATGTACTGTTTAATAATCTTCCAAACAATCACCTACCCAGCAGCATTTTATCGAGGTTAATACTCTTGTCATACATGCTGACGAGATCACACTCCTCACATGGGGCAGGAATCATTTGTGCAATGTACCCAGAATAATCAAATTGGCTCAAGGACCCTTGATGAAACTGATGATAAAGGACCATTGTGCCTTTCCAATTTCCCATCTCCTCCACCGCACCCTCAGAAGACTTGGCCCCTGTGACAGAACACCAGTCTGCACTGCCCTCTGGCATAATCATTAGTGTGTTATTATTTATTATTATTCATTAATTTCAAGGCAACAGCAGATAGTGGAACAGGGCACTGACTGTCCCTACTAATGAAAGTAATAACTCAGGTCAAATGGAGGACTAGGCCAAATGAAGGACTCTCGATCACAGCGGTAAGTAAAAGAAGAATCAATTATAAAACTTCTTATGTAGTATTTTGTTTTTCAACTTCAAGATATGATACGTAATTAAGTTGTGTAATGTGATGTAAATCCCTACTTTGGATAGAATCTGTTGAGTGGGCTTCCTGGGTTGGCGTGTCCCTTTCTTGCAGACCCCATCTCTGATCGTGGGGCCATCTGGTGACATCGGAGGCAGACTAAGAGGACAGTTGAAGGGGGGGGCTGGCGCCAGGAGATCTGCCCGGAGATTTCATCTAAATTGTGTTTACACTTCCCCTCCTGTGTTCCCTGTCCCCATCAGGGTCTGTGTGATAAGCCAACAGACAATAAACCAGGTCCCCCTATCCCACTTGATCTCTTGACTTATGGTCCTACTCTGGAATGTACTAATTAACATTTTATCACCCCACTGGCAAGGTTTGTTTCTAACAGCACACCCCACATCTAATCTTAACTCAAATATTCCACAGTTGTTAGCCATGCCCAGGTATTGTGGTCTCTAATACATGTAAAAATTGCCCTCCCAAATGTTCTAAATGATATACAGCAGAATACTGATTCAGATAAAATAACAGTCCTTGTTCTATTAGATCTCAGTGCTGCATTTGGTACTGTTGACCACAGAACTCTTGTCGACAGGTTGGAAAATTGGGTAGGACTGTCCGGGACAGTCCTTAATTGGTTTAGGTCTTATTTGGATGGTCGAAGTTACTTTGTCACTATTGGCAATCACGAATCTGATAGGGTGGCTATGACATGCAGAATTCCCCAGGGATCAGTTCTCGGACCGCTTCTCTTCAAACTCTATTTGCTACCTCAGGGCCATAGTCTACAGAACCACAACATCAACTACCATAGCTGCGCAGATGATACTGAAATATATATGGCTCTCGAACCATCAGACTATAGCTCAATAGACGCATTGTGTCACTGCATAGAACAATTAAATAGCTGGATGAACCAACATTTTCTACAATTAAACCAAGATAAAACTGAGATTAATGTATTTGGCAACACAAACAACAGAACAAGTATTACTAAAGAGCTTGATTCTCGGGCACTAAAGACTGAGACCAAATGCGTAATCTTGGCGTTCTAATAGACTCTGACCTCACGTTCTCCAGTCAAATCAAAACGGTCACCAAAACATCATTCTATCATCTTAAAAATATAGCTAGAATCAAGGGCATGCTGTCCCGCAAAGACCAAGAAAAGCTTATCCATGCTTTTATCTCTAGTCGAGTTGACTACTGTAATGGGCTCTTAACTGGACTTCCCAAAAATACTTTAAAAAAGCTGCAGCTCATTCAAAATGCTGCAGCAAGAATGCTAACTGGGACCAAGAGAACAGAACACATTACTCTCATTCTTAAATCTTTGCATTGGCTTCCAGTCAGTTATAGAATAGATTTTAAGGTGATGCTTTTAGTCTACAAATCACTGAATGGTTTAGGACCTGAATACTTATCGGATATGTTTGAAGAATATCAACCAAGCAGGCCTTTAAGATCTATGAGTTCAGGCCAGCTAGTAGAGCCCAGAGTCCAACCTAAAAATGGCAAAGCGGCATGGCAAACATAGCTATGCAGCACACAACTGGAACAAGCTTCCAGAAGATCTTAGACATGCCCCAAACCTATCCATTTTCAAGTCTGGGTTAAAAACACTCATGTTTTCACGTGCCTATGACTGAGGGCTTGACCTCACAATGTGCCCTAAATCTTTAATAGATATTTAAAAAGCAACATGGAATCCCTATACCATAATTTTTAATTTTTATTACTTTTTTAAAAATCCTTCTTAATTTTCCTTTAAACTTTTATCTCTATTTATTTTTAATTTTTATCTGCACATGTTAAATTGATCCATGTCTGTTTTAATCAAACTGTTAAAATGGGTTTTCTCTTTTAATGTCCTGTTAAGCACCTTGAATTGCTTTTATGTATGAATTGTGCTATATAAATAAACTTGATTGATTGATCTCAAGTCTGTATGCCGCAACATATGCAAACATATGCAAATTCCACAGAAAGCACAGCGAAGTAGGATTGGACCAGCAGAACAAGGTGAAGGGGCCACAGGGCCCTTGTCTTCATCACCGAAGAACACCGACCCTCCACTATAATGCAACATTACATGAATTTCAGGATGTAAATGCTAACAAGTGAGCTCAACAATGCCAGTCCAACTGTATTAATTTCACAAGATGGTCAGGAGATGCTAATTTAGAAAGGTTTGTCATTATTTAAACAAATTATTAATATCATCAGGTAGGCTAGCAGACATTAAAAGATGCTGATATGTCTAACAAACTAAATGTCTGTTGACATTGATAACATAGTGGGCTTCTCAGTGGTTATTGTCTCACAGTAGATTAGTCATTGTGACCAGGTTTGTTTTTCAGACAAATGAAGGGAACACTTAAATCACACATTGATGAACTTCTTGATGAACAAAAAAATATATATATTAAAGATCAAAATCTTTACTAAACATTTTGTACTTGTTGAGAACAAAGTTATGTAACAATGGTCAATGGAAACTAAAATCACCAACTGAATGTGGGCTGGATTCAATCTCACATTGGTCTCATTACTGGGTCTCAGTGTCTGTATGCACTCGCAAACAATGTCTGGGCCTGCTCCTGATAAAACAGCGGATGGTGTCCTGGGGGATCTCCCAGGCCTGGATCAGTGAGCACCTGAATGTTCTGTGGTGCTACTTGTTGGCGTTGGTTTGCATAACATCCCAGAGGATCCCAATTGGATTCAGGCCTGGTGAAAGTCAAGGCTAGCCAATAGCATCACTGCTTTCATCATCCAAGACCTACTTACACACGCTGGCCACTTGAGCCAGCCTAAAGTCTGACAAGGGGTCTGAGGATTTAATCCCGGCACTGAACAGCAGTCAGGGTATCGTTGGCTAGCATGAGGAGGTCTGTGCGACCTTCTAAGGATGTGTCTCCCCAGACCATTGCTGATCCACCGCTAAATCAGTCATGCTGGAGGAACGTTCACCACGGCATCTCCAAACTCCATCACATCAGTCACATGTGCTCAGTGTGAACCTGCTCTCATCTGTGGCAGACCTGCCAATTCTAGTGTTTTCTGGTGAATGCCAATCAAACTGCACAGTGCTGGGCTGTGAGTACAAGCCCCAATCGAGATAGTTGGCCAAAACTATCATGTCACCCTCATGTTTCTGTTTCTGATAGTTTGGCCAAAAATGTTTAAACCAGTCGACTGCTGTCCTCGCACACAGGAGCTGGGTTGATGCCCTCACCAGCTCACCTTTTTTAACGGCTTCTGGTATCTTCTTCTTGCTCTTGAGACTGTACTGGGAGACTTCTTGTGGCACATAAGGATGGACAGTCCTGGAGGAGCTGGACTACCTGTACCTGAATGGGCTGCAGGTACCACCTCATGCTACGAGTAGTGACAAGAACAATAACAAAATGGAAAACTAGAGAAGAATCAGCCAGGAAGGGTAAGGAGAGAGCAATTGTCTGTGGCCACCACCTGCAAAACCATTCCCTTTTTTGGGGTTGTCTTGCTGTGGCCTTGCCAGTGTACCTCTTGTCACTTTTGTTTGCACTAAAACAGGTGACATTTATTCACAATCCCTAATGCGGCCTAACTGGACAGTGTTAACCCTTCCTCTTCAAGACCTCTGCATTTCGCCCTAGCATGCTGTCAATCTACTTATGGGCCACATCCTGACTGATGACAGACCATTCTTGCATAACCAATGCTTTCATTTTGTCAGAATTTGTGAAGTTTTGTTAGTCCACCCGCCTCTTGAGGATTGACCACAAGTAATCCACACATGAATCTAATCAGGATGCTTTCCTGTTGGCATGACACATGACTGATGGTAGTGCTCACCTCTTCTCCGGACAAGTTTTTCTGGATGCCCTAAACAATCAGGAAGTTGAATCATCAGAGAAAATGACTTTACCACAGTCCACAGCAGTCCAATCTCTGTACCTTTTGCATAGTATAGGTCTGTCCCTGAGGTTTTTTTCCTGGAAAGAAGTGGCTTCTTTGCTGCCCTTCTTGACAACAGTTTTCGCCTCACTGTGCGTGCAGATGCCCTCACACCTGCCTGCTGCCCTTCCTGATCAAGCTCTGCACTGGTGGTGCCCCGATCCCTCAGCTGAATCAACTTTAGGAGAAGGTCCTGGTGGTTGCTGGACTTTCTTCTGCGCCCTGAAAGCCTTCTTCACAACAATTGAACCTCTCTCCTGGAAGTTTTTGATGATCCAATAAATGGTAGATATATGTGCAATCTTACTAGCAGCAATATAGTTGCCTGTGACGCCTTTTTTGGATGACTTGCATATAACCATGGTTAACAGAGAAAGAACAATGATTTCAAGCCCCACCATCCTTTAAAAGCTTCCAGTCGGTTAATCTTACTCAATAAGCATGACAGAGTGATCTCCACACTTGTCCTCGTCAACTCCCACACCTGTGTTAAGGAGAAGATCACTGACATGATGTCAGCTGGTCCTTTTGTGGCAGGGCTGGAAAGCAGTGGAAATGTTTTTTGGGAGATTAAGTAAATTTTTATGGTAAAGAGGGACTTTGCAATTAATTGCAATTCATCTGATCACTCTTCATTACATTCAGTATTGCAAATTGACATAATAAACACTGAGGCAGCAGATTGTGTAATAATTAATATTTGTGTAATTCTCAAAACGTTTGGCCACAGCTGTTTGTATTGTTTTACTTCCACTTGTGTTGTGTTTACAGTCATGCACCAATACACTATAGCAAATTCCTTGTATGGGTATACCTACTTGGCAATACAACTAATTCTGATTCATAGTCCAGCTTTAATCAGTTGCAATGCACAGCATCTACAGTTTTATGAGTACTGAAATCTCACCTATTGTCTAAAGGCAATGTATTCTTTTCCCAAAAGCATTTCTGTGTCTGTATTACTTCTAAATGTTGCTGATGAGGCCAACCTGGGAGACTGTGCGAGGCATGTAATTGCTTCCAGCCTACATTGGAATCTTGGGAACGAGGGTGGAAAGAAATCAATTAAACACTGCAGTGTACATTGTAATCAGACATGAGTAAAATTTTGGGTAAAATGTAGTGAGGTGTTTTCCAAAGATTAAGCCTTATTGTAATGCGTGGTGTGAGAAGAAGGACCAAGGCGCAGGGAAACCGTCGACAGCCGTTTATTTAGGCACAAAATGATATATATCTGGAGATAGTTCCCCAAAATACAGCTAGGAAGATCTGAAGTCCGTTCACATCGGACACATTTTATGTAGCCTATCCCCCCCCCTCAGTCATTGTATCGAAATTGCAGAGCGCGCTTCCTGGGTGGGCGTGTTCCGTCTTGCAGACCCCATCTCTATCCGTGGGGCCCTCTGGTGATCTCGGAGGCCGACGAAGAAAACAGTTGAGGGGGTAGGCTGGCGCCAGTAGATATGACCTCGGCTAGCTCTTGTTTCCATCCTCCTCCTTGTCTGCATCTGTGGTGTAGAAACATAATGTTTCCCCCGGGTTGCAAATCAGAGAATGTCCACGCCGTTAAGTCTTCCCAAATCATACACCAAGGCCTCTCTGCCTTGGTCCTGATGTTCAAAAACAGTCCTTTTAGTCTTCCATAGTGAGGCACTCTGTGCCCCAGATCTGTTGAGGGTACGGCCTTCTGCCTTCTCCCTGAAACATTGTTCATGTGCCTTGAATCGGGTTCTGGAACCCAGAAGGTGCCGAAGGGAAAGGTTCTGGAGGTTTCACTTCATCACGTTGGTCCAAATCGTCCCCATGCCCTCAGTTAGAGGTTTGCAACACCATCCTTGTAGGAGAAACGAGAAGACAAAAACATTGCCTCAGTTGACATGTTCACCTTAGCCTTAATATTTAGACACATTACAAGTAAAATGCAACCCTTATGAATGATGGGATCACTCCTCAAATGTCAGAGAAGTAAATAAATTGTTTCAGTTCCATGAAAGTATCACTACTTATTAACAACCAATTTAAACTAATTATCCATTCAGATTAATAGTAACCATAGGAAGTATCTGAGTCTAATTGAAAACCTTCTTGTGTCGAAGGTATACTTCCATACACGTAAATATTAATATGTCAGTTGGTTCCAGATCAGAAGATCAGAAGAAAGCTAGTCTTTCCGCTGTAGGGGTATCATTTTCCAAAATGCAAATCAAACAAAAATACTCAGACTTGGACAACACACCAATTAGCAAAAGTACAACAAAAATAAAGAAACATCCCATGTAATCAACCTGTGTCAGAAAATTGCTAAAATCCAAATCAAATATCCAACTGCTGTAAAAGTTAAAAAACAACTCCCCTCTCGGGTTACAACCTGTCCAGTCAAATGGCTCCTGGCTGTTGTAGTCATCAATGCAGGAGTCTTGTAGTTCTTCTGTGTGCCTTCCTCCATTCCTCTAATCTCTCCTTGATCGTGGTGTTGGAAATGATCAGAGTCCAATTGTCCTATTCTGACCCCAAGACACTCTTTCAGTGGTCCGGGCGTGGTTTGGACCTGGAATGATCTGGGCCCCCTTTTGCAGTAGCCCAGTTTAGTCTATCAGGGTTGCAGGATTCAGGACTCCTTTATGAGAAATAAGGATGGAAACTCGCACAACACAATGTTAAAACCTTGACTGGAGGGTTTGACATTATCTTACTGAATGTAAAGCTTTGTATTACAAAATGTTTTGAAACCCCTTATATCTATCCATTCTTCATGGCTTAAACTAGGACTTTACCATTTAGATCTTGTCCCTAGTATCTGTCCAAAGGAATTCTAAACAAACAAATTAACTCCCCCCAACCTAATCTACAGAACTCTCCCCCCAGCACACCAGCCTTGGTGGGAGGGGGTGGCTCCCTACACTCTCCTCCAGCTCTACACTCAGTCAACATTCCTCAAACCCCCATCACCAAAACAGAACCATCCACTGGTGATAATTCAACCTATACCAAACTCCACTCCCCCAGCTTCCAGTCTTCTAAACAACTCAGGTCTTATTTAGCTGGGCCAAAACAAAATTGTAAGCTACCTTTTACAGTGAAATTAGCATGTTAGACTTCTCATAATTTTAACAATCCCCCAAAACAAGTGTTACCAATTACAGTGAGTATGGGACCTCAAAATATCAATGTCATAACTTTCTGTGTACATATTTTATTACTTTGTGCTCTAAGTTCACCTCTTATAAACCTCCGTGATTAAACATCTTGAACTACCCCTCCCCCTTTTTATCTCGACACTGTGCCCAACACATGGAGAGATAATACCAAAAAAAAGTAACAACACAGTAATCTAGCCTGAATCGACTTCCGAATAACGCAGACTGGCCGCGTTCCAAATTAAGGGCAAAACTGAAAACTGAACATCACAGGCCGATATCGGGACCGCCCGAAACACAAAAGCAAAATTAAATTAAACGTTTCCAGCCAACAAAAGTAAACCAAAAGTGAAGCCGGCCAAGTATCTATGGAGAAACGTGACTCGACGGAATAATTCAAAGTCAGCCCCCCCCCCGGACATAGAGTTGTCCTGACTCTAAAAACTATGGGCAAGCGGAAAAATAAAACCTGATATCTGAACCTCCTATCTATGTCGTTTATTTCTTTACCAGAAAAACCCAAAAGTACAACTAGAAACTAAAATTTGTGGAACAGCAATCCTAAACGAGGCCTTTATAGGCCTGGACTAAATCGGAGCCAAAGGCTAACTGCTCCAGACCTAGCGTGTGATGCACAACGCCAAAAACTAAGTGGAACCAGGATTCCACAACTGGTCCTCTCCAGATAAGGATAGAGAAACTAAATTAGATGACCACCAGAGCACAACAAACCAAACTAACAAATGCAATAGTACCCAAGATCACTCCCGGGCAGATGTACGCATGTCAGCGAACAGAACCACTAAAAACAGGCAGCCGAACCGCCACCACGGTAAACGTGACCACATACACATATTACCTGAAAAACATTGGTTCCCTCCCGCACAGGGAAACCACACCCATCACCGAAAAACCCCAACATTTACCAACCATCGGTGGGCGCATATCTACCTCTTCATAAGCCTATTTTAGCTCTTGCCAGAAACGCCAAACCACTGATTGTCCAACTACCCTGGCCTTCGTAACAGGAAATATTTAGGAGTGCGGCAGGGGCAATCTGGACATGGAACAAACACTTTCTCCTAATCCCAGTTTCAATAACTCAATTTACCCAAACCACAGTATGCATGAACGCCTCAGAAAAACCATCAGGCTACACATTCCAACGACATCATTCATTCACCATCAACCCGTCAGATTGGCCGGGCCTCTGTTATTGAACAGCAACTAAAACTCACCCCGCCACAAGCGTTCCAATTTCCACACACACAAATCAACAGCCCCCACCAACGCACACCCTCGGACAGACAACCACAAAACATGACAGAGACGAATCACAAAGAGAATGTAACCCTAAACGAACCTGTATAATTTTGGCCAAGAAATTATATTCATCCTAGTAAATAGTGTAACACTAACCTACTGAAATTGTGCCTACATGCACGTTCCTAAATGCTTATTGCGTTCTCACCCCAAATTACAATTTAGGTCCGGCAGCCTGTACCTAATCATGCTCTCGCCTTTCTCCAGTCAAGTGCCTCAGTCTCTCCAATGAGGCCTAGCTCACCAGGGAGGAATGGAGATTCAGAGTAGTAATTCTGAACGCGCGCGCTCCACCCGACTGGAAAAAGAACCCCAGCTGACAGGACCAGGAAAACCGGACAAAACCCCCCATTATCATGTCAATTTTCATATGTTCAAACATGTTCTCCGTCTCCATTTCTTACTCCTGTCTGCTTTTCTATTACCACATCCATAACGCATGCTATTGGCTCTTCCCATGGTTTGGATTCCACTACACTAAAATGTTACACTAGCAAATACACAGATTCGTTTTTTTTTAAAACAGGCTCTGCTTACCTTTTTAAGTTGCCATGGCTAAAAATCGTTCGGAAGTTCCGGACGCTCTGGTTCATCAATTAGCATGAACACCATCTGATCCCGGTCGAGCCCCCAAGTTGTAGAAACTTAATATTTCCCCCGGGTTGCAAATCAGAGAATGTCCACGCCGTTAAGTCTTCCCAAATCATACACCTTTATTACGAATGCACCCGGAGATCTGTCTCGCAGGACAGGAAGATCTAAAGTCCGTTCACATCGGACACAGTTTAAATAGCCACACACACAATCGATGCATCAGAGTGGCTGCGCGTGCTTCCTGGATGTGTTTGTGTCTCGTATCGCAGCCCCCAGCCCTGGCGTGAACCATCTGGTGACCTTTTCCGGGGTAGATAAGAATGGTGTTGTTGTGTCCGGCGCCAGGAAGTCTGCAGGACCCCTCTGGCCGGTCTCCCCTCCTCTCCTTCCTGGGTCACTTGATCAGTCCCATGTGTGGTGGTCAAGCTAGAAGTTAATTCTTAGGTTTCCCTATACACAGTGTCAATTGTCTTATTCTCCTAACTTCCTGACCCCCCCCTTCTTATGGAATGTCCCAAGTAACCTATTAACCCTCCATCCTTACTCTCTTAGGAATCTACTCCCCCAAGACATGATTCCAGTCCAACACCTAATATCTTTACTAATGAATTCCACAGGTAACAATGGCTCGGCGCATCTAGTGTTAATGGGGGAAAAACCTCAAATAGCATAAACTAAACCTTTTCCCATTGGTATTGTACAAAGATGGCAACATTGATTATCAACAACAATTTCTAATATGTTGCCTCTCCTCATGGTCATTCTATTCAGATCCTGCCGTAATGTTGCCTTTAAAACAGAATTTAATCGTCAAATATATAAACAGTTTCTTTCACACCCACCATTTTAAGAAATCTTCAACTTGTTATCCAAGCATTCCTAACTTGTAGGCCTATGCAATATTATTACCGAACTTAATATTATTATTTTTTTCAGAACATGGGTGCATAGACCTGTCTGTAATAAGAGTACCTGGAGCAAGAGCAACAGCCAACAGATCTTAAGCTTGGAGAGCGGGAAGATATGTAGAAATGCAGGACCATGCCTCAAGGTGGCACCATAAGGTATCTGGAGAATGCAACCAGAATTATAATTTCTAAAAATTGTCAGCCCAGTAGTACACAAACTTGGGTAGTGCCAGCCTTCTATGAAATTTGCATCTCTGAATCAAAGAATGACTTTACCTACAGTTCAGTGCAATGTAATTGTTTGCTATGATAATCAAATGCCAGTGTGATAATCAATTACCATTTCAAATTAATCAAACTGTCATGATGAACTGTATTTAATGTACAGGCATGGCCAAAAGTTTTGAGAATGACAAATATACATTTTCACAAAATCTGTTGCCTCAGTTTTTCTGATGGTAAATTGCATATTCTCCAGAATGTCATGAAGAGCAATCCAATTAATTGCAAAAAATTGCAAAGTCCCTCTTTGCCTTCAAAATGAAATGTATCTCCAAAGAAAAAAATCTACACTGCATTTCAGCCCGGTCACAAAAGGACCAGCTGAAATTGTGTCAGTGATCCTCTCATTAACACAGGTGAGAGTGAGACAAGGCTGGAGATCACTCTGTCATGTTGATTGAGTTAGAATAACAGACTGGAAGCTTTAAAAGGAGAGTGGGACTTGAAATAATTGTTCTTCCTCTGGTAACCATGGTTACCTGCAAGGAAACATGTGCAGTCATCATTGCTTTGCACAAAAAGGGCTTCACAGGCAAGGATATTGCTGCTAGTAAGATTGCACCTAAATCTACCACTTATCGGATCATCAAATACTTCGATGAGAGAGGTTCAAGGTTGTAGTAAAGAAGGCAAACGCCAGGACCTAAAGTTGATTCAGCTGCGGGATCCGGGCACCACCAGTGCAGAGCTTTCTATGGAATGATAGCAGGCAGGTGTAAATACATATGCATGCACAGTGAGGCAAATAATTTTGAAGGATAGCCTGGTGTGAAGAAGGGCAGCAAAAAAGCCACTTCTCTCCAGGAAAAACATCAGGGACAGACTGATATTCTGCCAAAAGTACAGGGATTGGACTGCTGATAACTAGGGGTAAAGTCATTTTCTCTGATGAATCGACTTCCTGATTGTTTAGGGCATCCAGAAAAACCCTTGTCCGGAGAAGAGAAGGTGAGCACTACCATCAGTCTTGTGTCATGCCAACAGGAAAGCATCCTGAGTAGATTCATGTGTGGAGAACTTGTGTGCAATCCTCATTGATTGGGGCATATGGAAAATGTCAGGAGAAGAAAAAATGACACCTGATGATCTTGAGCACAACGTAGGATAGACCGAAAAACACTGCCTTGCTTAAATCACCATTAATAACCAAGCAATCTGGGCTAGTGGTGAGAGCGCACAGCTCACTCACTCGTTTGGCAGAGCACAGCGCCAACATCATAGCTGTCCTAATTGACAGAGACTTCAAAGAAGCCTGGGTCAGTGGTTTAAATTACAGCTCACAATCGCCATCAGGGCTATGGACAGCTCCCATTTACGCATGCCAATCTTGACCACAGGGACAGGCGGCATGTGCCTGCAAGGGAACACTTGACCAGAGGATGGGTAAACTCAGACCTATCCCCAAAGCCTTCATGCTGTGATCGCTGGCACGTAACTCTTTACGGTCGAGGAAGATATCAGCATATCGAAAATATACTCTAAAAATTTGAATATATTTTTTACCGGACAACAGACAGGATCCAGGATCTGTGGAAACATCCTACACCTATTAATGCAGATTTCAGAGCAAGAGAGCAAGAGCTGGCCCTAACCCGTACGAATGTCGGCAGATAGTCAGCAGCACAACCTGTTCTTCTCAGGAACCAGACCTCCAAGGCCTGTGTAACGTTGGTGGGTGTTCGATCGTGCCCTCCGCTGGGGACAGTGCGTCCCGTCAGAGAGGGAATGGCCAAGGAGCCCTTAACAACATCTGTATCACCCCCGGATACTGCCGGACGGTTCGGAGCTTTTAAGCTCACGGACAGGTGAACGGCTCTCACTGAGCAATGCACATCTGTGGTGTTGAAGCATAAAGCAGGCCTGTAGGCATTGGATGATGCACAAACTCATCCTCCCCAAGGGGTGCCCAGTCCTGTTCTCCTAGAGAGAACCAAAACCTGCAGTGAGCATTCGTCCTTGACGCAAACCGGTCCACATGCGCCTCCCCAAATGTTTCCCAATGCAGTAGACAATTTCGAAAAAACCAGTGGTGCTCTTGAGGACACCTTTGAGACGCCAATCAGCCTCCACATTCAGGAACCCCGGAATGTGTCTGGCTGACAGAGAGCGTATGTGAGCCCAAGCCATAAGTGCCTTGCTGACAGGTGGAGCGCAGGAGACCTGACTCTGCCCTGTCAATTAATGTATGCCACCGTCGACTGATTGTCCAAACGAAGCAAGACATCTCTGCCCTCCAACAACGAGGGAAGGCGGGACAGTGGCCACACGTCTCTCCCCATTCAACCTTGGTACACTCCTGCCCAGCATTCTAGGAACATGTCTGGGAACAAACTCACAAACTACGACCACTGCCCAGCACGGTCCGGATCACCCAACAGACCACTTCTCCCGCCAGAAAATTGGGGAGCTCTAGACGGAGGTTCCACCCGGAGTCCTGCGACCTACCTATGCAGGGCACGCATGTGCAGCAGCCTTAACGGTAACACTGCGTGGGCAGCCGACATGAGCCCAAGAGGGGACATGACTGCTCGCACTGACCTTGTGCTTGGTAGTATACAGAAGGCATAGAGAATGCTCTTCGCTCGCTCCTCTGACAACCGCTCTTTGACCAGTTCACTGCCAGTCCCAGGTGTGTGAACAGTGTCTCCACCTATGTCAAGTGTGCCATCGTCAGCTCTGATGGCGATAGCTCCGGTGATGATGCCAGGATCAGTTGGTTGTGAATATAGGTGCGATGTCTCCAACACTATACATTTGTAGTACGTGCGTAGCGCAAGACCAAACCTGATGGTACTCTAGCATACTCATATGCCGTGCCCTGAAGAACTTCAGATCTACGCTCATAACAAAGTTGTCTGAGAGGACAGACTCTAATCAACGTTTCATGGTAAGCATCCGGAATGGTCATTTGGCCATGCACCTGTTGAGTGTGCATAAGTCAAAACAACCTCATTTTCGTTTGGCACCAGAAATAGAGGGAGTTAACCCGCTCTCTTTCCGAGCCCCCGGAACAACGGTCCTTGCGCTGTTAATGCAGAGCTCCGTTAAAACCAATGACAGGGCTGTCACATTCTCCGGTGATGCCGGAGACGCTTTTTGACGTCGTCCTCTCTTCATGACACATCTGAAAAAAATATGCCACCCTCCTGGGAAGAAGGGGCAAGGCTGTATGAGTCAGAGGGAGAACGCCTAAAGGAACATCCCCCCCTCCCCACGTCAACGTCTGATCCACCGTCATCCGAAGAGGAGTAAGGATCATGTCCAGAAGGATGTCGTTCTAGGAACAAAAATCATATTTTCACGTTGATGCCGGTTGAAAGAATAATCAATGAAGAGTCCTGGTGGTTACAAACTTCTTCCATTTATGGATGATGGAGGCCACTGTGCTCATTGGGTCCTTCAATGCTGCAAAATTGTTTTTTCCCCATATCTGTGCCTCGATACAATCCTGTCTCAGAGGTATACGGACAATACCTTGGGCTTCTTGGCTTGGTTTGTGCTCTGACATGCACTGTCAACTGTGGGACCTTATATAGACAGGTCAGAGCCAGATAGAGAAAGAGTTGCGTCAACTCCGTTGACTCCAAGATGGTTGCAAAAGATGGCCAGATAGTTCTAAACAAAGCAGCTGCGTCGTTGAGTAACAGTGTATGATGAAACTGTTCAAAGGTAAGAATGTATTTTGCACAATGTATCTTTTTCCCCCCAATCTGATCAAAGTTGAATGGCGGTCGCAAAATAGTTAATCATCATAACTTTTTTCTGCCATCTAATACGTTTAATGTTAGCTTTAAGTACGAAGATTGTTTGCTAGCTAGCAATGATTAACGTTGTGTAGGGTTCCGTTCGTCGATTTAAACTCTCCAGTTGATGCGATTATACACAATGTCTAAGAACCAACAAAGACCAGAGTACAAAATTATTAATCTAATTCTAAAAGTAAATGTTGAATGAGCAAACTGATTTCAAGATCTTCATTCACTGATCAACCTATCACAAGGCTTCTGTTAAGCAATAAACTATCCTGACGACTTTGTCCAATTAGAAATAATCAAAGTATTTAATAACCGGAGTATCATGCCCAAATCGAACGTGCACGGCTCTTGTTTCGGCTGGGAAAGAGAGATCTTTGTTTAGATACATTCAAATTTTATAGGTTCTCCTTAAGGGAGCCTATTGCTCATATCTTCTTGTACGTCTTCACGTTGCGTGGTGTGCGTCGTGTTCTGATTGGCTGGACTGAGTCTCCCTGATTGTCCGACCTCTTCCTGTTGGTGTTCTCGAACTTGGATGCGTCCTTCTGTAGTCTCATGGTCTTTCTTGTACCCCCTAGGCGCTTCCTGTTATTCGTTCACCCTCTGCTTTATTACCCAACCTTTACATGTGTTTTCAATGTGTACTACATATCATTACTTGTTTTGTTCATGCTTTTAAACAGTTTCATTTGGCTGTTAATAATGCATTCATGATATGGCTATACATTCTTATCATAGCTTATTATGACATGTTGATTCATTATTTCAAAACACACAAAATGAAACGTATTTATTTTCCTTACACTTCCATTTAAAACACAATATTGTTTTCATTACCTTGCATAGCTTTTTATTGTTAAGGTCCTTTGAAATACTGAAGTGGCTCCTGCTGACTTTTAATAGCCAATTATTTCTTCTCTCACTTTCAGTTGAAGCCATACATTCTGACCCACTTTTTAGAGTGTGCTGTTCATCCCCATGCAACACACCCAACCATAATGAAAAAGCTAGGAATAAGGACAAGACAGAACGCAGCCTTACAGATGTATTAATGAAACTCATTACTTGTTTGCAAGTTACATGTAATGACAACATTTGAAAAGTATCTAGAGATTCCTAATTAGAGTACAACTTTCATATTGGAGATGTTAATAAATATGATTCAAAGTCTGGAATCATATATTTTTTTTGGGCGCTAGAATACGTAGCTTACATAGGACATGACTAGCAAACCCACTAGCAAGCCAACTAATTTGTTATCTTAGTTAGTTTACTGTAATTCATGATTTATTTAGAGGTCCCAAAAGTCGGACTACATTTTTAGCTACCGATACGAATATTCTTAGGTTAACAAAATGACTAAATCCAGAAAATCATTGTAGGATCATCAGGATTATTTGCAAATTATGGTGGAAAATAAGTATTTGGTCACCTACAAACAAGCACGATTTCTGTCTCTCACAGACCTGTAACTTCTCCTTTAAGAGCTCCTCTGTCCTCCACTCGTTACCTGTATTAATGGCACCTGTTTGAACTTGTTATCTGTATAAAAGACACCTGTCCACAACCTCAAACAGTCACACTCCAAACTCCACTACGGCCAAGACCAAAGAGCTGTCCAAGGACACCAGAAACAAAATTGTAGACCTGCACCAGGCTGGGAAGACTGAATCTGCAAATCAACTATGGGATCAATTAATAGGAAATGGAAGACATACAAGACCACTGATAATCTCCCTCGATCTGGGGCTCCACGCAAGATCTCACCCCGTGGGGTCAAAATGATCACAAGAACGGTGAGCAAAAATCCCAGAACCACACGGGGGGACCTAGTGAATGACCTGCAGAGAGCTGGGACCAAAGTAACAAAGCCTACCATCAGTAACACACTACGCCGC